>UYYA01004936.1:0-51872 GCA_900624975.1 Angiostrongylus costaricensis
TGTGCGTTTAACAATTCGAAGCATTTGTCCATTTCCTCTTGTGTTGAGCAAAGGATAAAGCAGTCGTCTACATACCTACATTAGAGTAGCGGCCCGAGATCAGTCACCAGTGCTTCCACCTTAGACATAAATGCAATGGCAAGGCTTGGAGCCAGTCGTTGCCCCATTGCCAACCCTCTTATTTGAGCGTAGTACTTTCCAGACCATCTGAAGATTGAGCAGCTCAAGCATTCTTTTAAGAGTGCTATCAGGTGCTCTATCCTGAAGCCATACATGTTTATTTCTCCTTCGTGTTGTGTAAGGAGTTCGAATATGGCTTGCATTGCGGAGTCATTTGACACGTTTGTATAAAGGGCGGTAACGTCGAAGGACTCCATCACGCACGCGCTGTTGGGCTGCGCAGTACGTAGACGATCCAGAAACATCTGGGTGTTCGTAAGATGGGCTGGAATGTGTTTCAANGTCACCGGTGCTTCCACCTTAGACATAAATGCAATGGCAAGGCTTGGAGCCAGTCGTTGTCCCATTGCCAACCCTCTTATTTGAGCGTAGTATTTTCCAGACCATCTGAAGATTGAGCAGCTCAAGCATTCTTTTAAGAGTGCTATCAGGTGCTCTATCCTGAAGCCATACATGTTTATTTCTCCTTCGTGTTGTGTAAGGAGTTCGAATATGGCTTGCATTGCGGAGTCATTTGACACGTTTGTATAAAGGGCGGTAACGTCGAAGGACTCCATCACGCACGCGCTGTTGGGCTGCGCAGTACGTAGACGATCCAGAAACATCTGGGTGTTCGTAAGATGGGCTGGAATGTGTTTCAACAACTGGTTAAATATTAGGGTTGAAAACCATGTTATCCTGTCCGTTGGCCCGTCTACACAGCTAATGATAGGTCTAACCTTAAATAGTGATGGATCGTTAGACGCAAGATCATCGCTGGATACTAACTTATGAGTTTTTATAAGTATGTACAAAACGGGGCATGTTAGTAAGGCAACTTTAAGTTGAGAGATAACTGATGGTTTCAAACCAGCAGCCCTTGCCATTTTGGCCCATTCGTGGTTTAGTTTTCGGTATTTACTTTTGAATTCCTCCTTAGATGATGGGCGATAAAGCGAAGCATCTTCAAGGTGCTTTTTCGTTATCTCCACATCTAACTGATGAGGAATTACGACAAACTCTCCACCCTTATCACTAACTGAAAGTCTTATGGTTTTCAACCTTATCAGCTCTCGTACCTCTCGCATACCACGTTTTTGCATTGGAGTGAGGTTGGAGCTGTATCTTTTCGCGCGATAGTGATTAAGGACTTTGAGAGTCTTTGAGAGTTTCATTCGCAAACATCCGAAATTTAACATCAACTTCATTATTGGGCTCTTGTTGTCTAAGGAACGTCGGGGGAAATGGTGTTATTGGTAGGACCCCACTTGATGTTGTTCGCACCTATTTAGCGCTTCATCTCTAGCTTTTTGCGGAGTCTATCTTGAAGTTCATGTAAACCACATGTGACCCTACGCAAGGTTACCTTAGAAATGGGTTCAGATGATGAGAAACTCGACCCCAATTCTAATAACGAGCGCGCACCGTCAGGGAGAGTTATGCCTCTTAACACGGTTAGCACGGTTGAATTTTCTTGCCCCTTACCTATCCTAATGTGATCTGTTTGATGTTCTTTAGCGATATTTTTGTGCGCTATTGAAGCTGTGTTATGTGATTTACTCAAAAGGTCTTCGAATTTTCTTCGCAAAGCTACTTTAGCATTAGACCTAATAGAGTTGCAAATCAACACTGACCCGTCCACTATTCTCCTCCAGAGGTGGTCCTCCAAATATTGAGCACAAAAGTTTTCCTTCGTCTCGCACTTCTTCCACTTGGCGAACATCTCGTTTTGTCGGCTTTGTAGACAAGTGCGTAGTATTCGCAATTCGACGTCCAATACTCGGTGACTGTCCTCTGGTAGACCGCATACGTCGTGTAGTCGTCTTCATTTGATGAAGTTCGGAACGGCTTGATGTTTTAGACAGCGGCGGAGAAAGTGTATTGACTGTCGAGCTTGTCTGGCAAGATTTTTATGGGCAACACAAATGCTCCTTGTTTTCATCTCATGCCACTTGAACAATCCATTCCCATTCGTACTGTGGGTCGCAGTACGATTTCCATTAGTTTCTCACAAGCGCTGGATTAGTCAATGATAGTGGTCTTCTTCCAGAACGGTGGCTTCCGCGAGAACCATTGTGAATTCCTAAAATCGTTTCCATCCATGAATGCAGGTTGTTGACGTTAGGCACGAGTGCATCCAACCGTCGTTTGGGTGGTCCTTGTTCATTTCGTGCATCTGTCATCTATTCTTCTTGGTATGTGACATGACCATTTGTGCTACGCCATCGATGGATATTCTCCTGAACCTCAAAGATTAGATGAGTTTCGAATGTTTGATTAGTAAGGAGTCAGACAGGAATGTTAAACAAAATGGGAAAGGAAGGATATACGACGGGTTTTGCGCTAATCAACCCTTTCAAATTATGCAGCCGGACTCACATTTTTTGGCAAAGGATCTCAATCTGGCAGGTTCCGACCGGCGCTTTGATATGTCTGAATCACCTGATGACCACCATTGGGTTCCAGTTGGCGAACAACCTCTGATCTAGCATTCGACCCAACTTTGTAATTTACCGGCAACCTATGCAATATACCAGACCATTTCATGCACTTTTCCTTGCAAAATTAAACTCCAAAATAAGGTGTCTTCTTCACAAGTTCAAAAGGACAGATTTTAGAACGTTTGTTTTGATAAGTTTAGTTCATTCTGAGCTGGAATAAACCATTTTGAATATGGAAGACGGTTAATTTTCGAGCAAACCAATAGAAAACGACAACAGCATTAAAGCGATAAACAAGGATACAAATAGGAATAAGTAATAAGGAAACCACCAAGCACTAGCACTCGGATATACACTGCTGGCATGATGCTTGCCAACAACAGCCACTGATCATGTGGGATTTGTTTCACACATGTTGGATCGCTTCCGCACTGGCAATATTTCCTTCGCCCGCAATGGGAAAACCGTTCTAAGCAGCCCCGTTTACAAACGTAGGTGTACCTCGGTAATTATCCCCAATACAAGCACGTCGTATTATCATGTGCATTAGCGGTTGTATTCACATCTTATCTTGCCATCAAAGATCAATACAAGATATAAAAATTCAAATATTATACTATATTTGCAACCTTACTAGACATCCCATTATTGGACAAGTCATTTTGAGATGAACACCTGGTTCACCTCACTCATTCAAAGAACTTCGACTGGCACGTGAGATGCCAATATTGATCTCATCCGAAGGAGAATTCTGCATTCTTTTTCCACCTCTTTTAAATTTTTGCTTTTCCGGCCTTTTCAAACACTTCCTGTCTCAATGACGAGGTCTAAGTTAATAGTAGTCGCTTTTTAGTCTTTAAATCATAACAGACTTACTTGAAATGAGCCCAGCTCTTCTTTCGTCAGCCTGAAAAGGCTCGGTTCTACCCACAGCCACTCCATATGATACGTCGGCAAAAATAGTGCTCTTCTGGAAAACCTTTACCGTTCACTATATGCTTTAGCCAACAGTTTTTGTGGCAAAAAACAGTTCAAAGCCATATATTTTTTGAGTAGTGTCGAAGTCTAAAGTGACCGCAAAATTATACCTGCCTTTTGCTGAATTCGCTGAAACGATATCAAATGTCTGTAGAGGACACACAATAAGTTGGCCTACCGTCCACCCCGATCTGAAGAACGAATCTGAGCAGTTCTTTCGTCCGAACGACGAAAAAAAATGTAAAAAAAATATTCACGCAGAGAAAGAAAGGCACTGGATTTTTTCATGCCTGCGTCATTAAATCATACCTAAAAATTAAAAAGGAAACTTGGTTGTAATATTTTGAGGTAAGCAATCAAAGTGATTTTGGAATTATTTTTGCTCTGAACTATAAAATAATAGCAGTGGAAACAGATATCAGTCTGAGAAACAGATAGCCGACAGGGTGTCAGAATTCATATTCTTTGTAGGCGACTCCCTGTCGATTGGCCGATCTGCAAGGAACGGCAGCATAGAAGCGGGACCTATTGAAAGCTGCAATCATGTAGTTAGATATGGTAAATTATGGTACAAAGGAAGAACTCGTTCGTCACAATGTTTAATCCAAATAGTGCGTGCTAGGAGCACGATCTAAGAAAACATAAGCCATATAGTAAGCACACAACACACTTTCCGCTGATAAGAAAGGCCATCCAATTAGGAAAAGCTTGGAAACTCCATGGGATATTGCTGATTCTAAGACCTCATGCTCTATATGCGTTACAACGATTTGTTGTTTACATAACGTTCAATTCTTCTGCAGATTCCACGGAGTCTCTCCTATTTTCTACTGAAAACACTGCACAATGTAATAACAGAACGCTTAAGTGGTAATGATAGAAGAAGTTAAGAATAGCACTACAAAAGTTAGCGACAAAATACTGGTAAAGTAACAACACAGGCTTTATTGCTTATCATCTGGAACTGAGGCAAAAGTTATTTGTTCCATGTTTAAATATCATCATGAATAACCAGTCAACCGTTTTCCCGTAGTATTCCACTCTTCTGCAAATAACCATATTTTGCTTTTTGCCTTCGTTAAGTATAAAAGTTCTAAAGCTTTCGGCGTTGAGCAATCCATGAGGAATGCGCCATGCACTTACTTCATTAAGCATCGTTTGGAAGTGAGTGAAAGCATATCTGGCATTTATAATGACTCGCGGTGGCCTGCCGATGTATCAAGCAGCGCTGCTATCCTCCCAGACAATTCTGGTACCAATTTGCCTACTCTGGAGAGATGGAAGGCATGTAGAGCCTGGGGCGAGGAGATCGGTCTCATGTATGTTGCAAGAGGCCTCCGACCACTGTGCCACACGCGCCCTTAGCTAAGTACATTATTTTAAAAACTAGAAAACAGGAGTAGCAAAAGCACTCGCTGAACTGGGATCGTTTTCATTCACAGTGTAAAAAAAAGTATGAAAAAATGCCGTACCTTTAGTGATTCATTCTCCACAGACGAGTGGTTTTTGAGCCCGAATTCATGTACTTATACCCATTCATCGAACATATTTGCTTCAATAGATGAATAAAAGACGATTAATAACTTTTGAAGAGCTCAAAGGCTTCAGCTATGGCACATGAATGCAAAACACATCAGAATAGGAGAAAAGGACAATTACCAGGAGGTTCCAGTGTCTAATATTTACAGTATTTATGTACGTGGAACTGAAACCACGTATGGAAAACGGTATACCGCTGAAAAAACGATATCAAACTGAAAAATTTTAAACAGTCTATGTTGTCCATATGATTATGTAGGTAATAAAAAATCTTATGACTTTCACGTTGATCTAAACGCGGAAACAAAGGTTCAGCAGTGCCACCAGCGTGCGATTTCGGCAAGGTCAGAATACAGTAAGTCACTAATACCAAGGAGACCTTACATGGCAAGATTATAGCAACCATGTGGTGGAAATACAAAACAGTAAAAATTCATCCGGGTAAGTAAATCAGAACAAGAAAACGAAGCATTCATATTCCAATGCCGAAGTTAATAGAAAGTCGATCCTGGGAACCATAACAAATCTATTCCACATGTACTTCTTTTCAGAACTTTGACGAAGACAATATAGCATATCGTTTTAAGTGAACATTTTTTACAAAAAAAGTTAAATAGAATGCAACAGCTCTATTTCGCCAAAAGAAGCAGAAAGAGAAATTTCGCCTACTACAGCCTACCGCAGCTTACCCTTAATAAATGTCAGTTAAGCAGCGATAACTGAAAGGAACTTAAGAATGATGAAATCTCACCATAAAAGCTGCACTTTGCTTAACCAATCAACAACCGTGTAGTGCAATGCCTAGTGGCGCTCTGCAATACAATTTGGTTCGGTCCCGTGCCTCAGGCTTGGCAAGCCTTCTATTCTCCGGGCTCGGAAAATTGGTACCAGACCTGTATAATCGCACAGAATCGATAAATCGTATGTTAGCGCGAGCTATTGTATGAGCCAGACATGCATTCAATCACGTTTAACGATGATTAATCAAGTCGAATGCATGCCCATCCCTCAGAGGTTGATCAACGCCGAGAACTACATCGTCTTTTTTCTCCAATCAACTAACAGATCAGTCGTTAAGTGAATATGCTAATTACGGTAACATACAACAGATGGTTGCAAGCCGGAATTCTTCCTTTGTGATTTCCCATTTGTTTGTGCGAATTTCCACTTCTCTCGTTTGCGTAATCTCAAAACAATAAAATTGTCAACATGAAATGACAAATTGTAGTTCTAACGTGCATTGTCACTTTGCACAACGATTGCTCCCTCAGGGCCGAAACGCTGATTGCCAACGAAACGCTGAATCAGCACTGGGGACGAGTTGCCGGCGATTTCTGGCCGCGTTCCTCTTCGTTCCAGTGATGAGCACGAAATAGTTTCTCTCTTGCTCAAGCCGCTCCTGCCAGTTCACCAATGACCTAGCTCACCGTAACGTCACGTCCTGAATTTAATCATATTCCTTACAGATTCGCAATCTCGATTTCTAGAAGGGGTATCTGTGAATAAACTAATAGCTTGCATATGAATATATCGTTACTCGCAAGTCAGAATTTATAGAGAATATTCATTACTGAAATTCGCCAAGACAATGCTCTTTAAAAACGTTTCTAACCCATTCTCCATATAAACTTGCAGTTCTTCTAGCAAGAGAATATTTCAGTAGTATCTTAAAGCCGTGATTCCATACGTTGGTGATTAAGACTTGTACAAATCACAGAAGCATATTCTCAATAACTGTCGCTTCTTCGATTCTTCTTCTTCATCAGTTCATGTATCTTAGTGGGAAAAATACTCATCGAAATTGCTCACCGGCTTTAATATTTAGACTCAGGCCATCGTCAAGCTGTTGTTAATGAAAATTCGTACGAATCACAGTTGCGTGTTTCCTACAATCATTTTTTCTCTGATCTTTTCCTTTCCTCATTAATTCCATGTGATTTCATTTAGAAAAATTTTTAATCAAGCAGACAGTCCAGGAGAGAAAAGATGGGTGATGTGATATTAAGGTTTAGCCAAGTAAATACAATGTGATCCTGGTTTGAAAGCTCTTGAAACTGAATCGTAATGACTATCGGTAGCACATTTATACATCAACAGTTTATGGTGTTCACATTCAGCAACCTTTCCTGTTTTTCAATTCATTCGTGCACCATGTTAAGTCCTCTTATTGTGTTCCTGACTTTTTCATTGTATGAAACTGACTTTTCCCTGCTTGTTGGGATTGTCGTAAGGTCTTATGGATATAATTTGAATTTACCAGTGAACGAAATAAATGTTCTACTAGCTTTTGCATGTCCTCAAGTCGCAGTTCCTCGGTAAAAAAAACGTGTTTTTGCAAAGTCTTCAATTTTGTGAACAATGCTGACACTTATCATTGAGCACTTAGCGTAATGTATTGTTGAGGCTGTTCTTTAGCTTAACACTGACATTTGTATAGATTCACGTGGCCGAAATAAGGGCATTGAAACTTTTGCGTCGGCGAAGTCATTCCTTGTGATGATCCGTTATCAACAGTTTCCATTCTTCCAAAATCATTTTTATTTCTGAATGAATCAGATTTTCCATTTCGGAATGTTAATTATGTGTACGTTAAAATTTTCGCCAAGTGTAACGGACACGTGATGCTTATGAAATGTGCTCATCGAATGCAAAGCATTCGTGTTTGACAACAAGAGTAAAGCTGTAGATATAGAAAGTAAAAAACTTTCTGGCATCGTATCTTAAGTGGTGTTGAATCTCTGAGTAATAGCCCCTCAGGAAGCTTTTCTCCCAAAAGTCTGATGCAGATGTTAACATGCAAAACACGTTGAATTCTTCTTTCTCTCCTATCTTGCTTGAGTAAATAACTTCTTCAGATGGATTGTCGTTAAAAGCCTATGAATTTCACTATAAGAATTTCTAATCCTCTTTCTTTTTCCATAACACTTTTTAGTTCTGTCAGAGAATTATGATAACGCGATGTTATTGACCTTCGTAAAACTTTCGTTTGCCCGAAGAATTATGTATTTCTTTACCACATTCGTCATGTCATTTAACTACTTAATGCAAAGAGGGCGAAGATCGGATGCACGGGAAGCTCCTAAATGGCATAAATGCTGTTTCTGCTCATTTCTTCAACTCTCTGCTACACTTCGTTGCAAAGGTGAATTATTTGTGATGTGCCTTAGTGCCGTGTAAGGAATAGAGATTTGGAAGCTCTAAGCTTTTCCGTTCACAATCTACAGTAGTTTTTAGAAGTTCCAAGGCTTGAGCATTTCGATGGGACCCACAATTAGATGGTCACTAAAGAAAACCGCTTTCTATGTGAGACTAACGACGACCGTAATCCGAGAAAATTCATATCTATCAAGATTGAACGATAGCGTAACCAAACATATAGGTTTTTGCTGGCATCCCGTAGTGTAGCGGTTTGCTATCGTAAAGGAATGGGTTCGAGATAATTACTTGGAGTCAGGTTGCTGGCTCCTCAGAGGGGTGGTTCGACCTCTCGACCTCGAGTTCAACCACTTGCTCAACCACCGTCAACTAGCGACAATTAGAGAGACAGGAGATAACAATCGTCTCGCTTCTCCATCTGCTGTGCAACACATGACACTTCATGAACTATGAAACGCATGTAATAGTAAAAAGAGGAAGTGAAATACATATGAGTGTTCGACAAGTTCCCTTTTTCTATGAATATCACAGGAAAGTGTTTTGAATATTCATTAGTTAAGAAGAGAAAGAAGTTTAGGTTAGGCGCATAAAACTCATGAAGAACCGTATTCGATTACTGATTCTTCTCCACTACCTAGCTCAGTGATGGCGATGCAATTTCTCCACAAGTTATTTTCAATCGTTTTGGTCACTTTTTCTTGTTACAACTTTGCCAAAATATTTTTTCCTACTGAGACCTTGATTTCTTGCTGTAATTTACAGCTAGTTTGTCTTTAATTACATCAGTAGATATCGATAACCTTTGCTGAATTGTGGGCACACTTTTGTGGTGATTATATATATTTCTTTAAAGCTAGAGTTCTTCTTTTGCAATTTCTTTGCGGTGTTAGCGTATCGCCGCCTCTGCAAAATACACCACACCTCTGCAAGTTTTTTCCCCACTGAGGTGGAGATAGTGCCGAGATCGAAAAGCCAATGAAGATTGTACTGCTCCTGAACGTCGTTGCTAGACGGGGCAATTTGGGGAGCGCACGCGATGGTTTACGATGGGGATTCATATTAAGCGCCGTATGGTGACTGATTGACAATGTTTTCATGGACTCTAACGCCTTTTATGATCAACACATAGATGATCATGTTTTGGAAAGCGGAGTTTCTGAGGAAATACATGAAATCAGTAAAAAAGCTTGTCAACGACTGGGTGGTATTTTGTTCATAGGTTTGGGGAAAGGTGTATTATGACGTTTTGCGCGAATTCGTCGCGCTCCAATTTCATCCAGGTGATTAGGACGCAATCAAAGTAATGGACAAACACTCACTCTAACGTATACAGACACACACACACACACACACACACACACACATGCAGACCTACACACACACATGGGCACATACGCACATACTTAGATACATACATTTCTTCATACATAGAAAAGCTCACAAAGCGTCAACCTAGTAGGGCAGATTTTGAATGGTTAGAGGTAATTTGAGAATGCCTCCTACGCCCTTTAGAGTTGCTCAGTGACGCATTAGGAAGTAACGGTTTGAATGCTGTACCTTTGCACATCTTGACGAGCGCCGGAGTACGAAAATTTATAAGAAAAGTCACCCTCCTCAAAGTGCTTTTTGTTCTTCTCCATTGCTTTCCTCCTTCTGAAAGTTGAGAGGTTCTTGTGTTTGCATGCTATTCCATTGCCATCGCACCGTATACCCTCTGTAATTCGCACACACACGCGTTTCTGCCAGCCACTGAAATCCAATTCCAATCTTCACATTCTCCATATTTAATAACTGCGGGAGATCTGCTTGATGCGGCCAGCACATTGGGGCTGGACGCGAAAACAAATCCATATATACCGTATGCCTCGAAGTCCACAGCATTTGCCAACGTAAATCACTAGATGGAGAACTCAGTTTCTATTTTCGTTAGAGATGCACCTTTTTTATCTTTTTCGCTTCTGTGTTATTTTCCTTCCGCTTTACCAGTAAGTCACCAAATGTTCGTCACGGTAGCTGCCTTTGTGGAAGGAACAGAGATTTACACCCTTATTAATAAATTTCTTCTAGAACAACGGTTATTCTTCGCATGTGTTTCCCTTTTAATAAGCATCCAAAGAAATGTGTCGCAGTCTTTTACAGCTTCCACCATGAATGGAGAGATTGCCATTGTTTGCGTTTGGTATACTCACATATCGAAGATGAAGAGAGATGTAAATGATATGGAATAGGCCACGATATGTTGCACAAACCATTCTAAAACATAAAGGAGTTCCTTATACGATTGTGATGAAGAAGAGCGATGGACTGATTATTCTCACTCAATATTCGCAACAATTACGCTTCCGCCAAGTGGTATGCATTTTTAACGAAACGTTGATTGAAATAAATTGTCGATGCTTGAATATGCATGGAACGATGCGTTCATGTAACTGAAGCAAGAAGGGCTTACGGTAGCGATTTATTGTGTGCTCTGTATTGATATTGATAACCGATATTGATAATATTGATAACCGCTGCTGATAGCGTAGTCATGAGTGGTCTCTTAATCGAAATGTTTTCCCTTCTGTTTGGTCCTAAGTTCACATTGGAGAAAAATTAGTATTCCAGCTTCGAGAGATCTCACAAAATTTGCATTCGTAATTATGATTACTGGTGAAATTACCATTTGATTTCGCTTCAAAGAATTCCAATCTTTTCAACTGGAAGATATGCAGCTATTTCCTACTGCAACACATTTAATTCTAAATTTCCGTTAGTTTAAAATGTGGTTTATCGAAGCATTTTTCAGATCTCGGGAGGTGTAGAATAGCATCTCTTCAATTCCTTGCAAAAATGCCACGATTTGTTTCTTTTATCTCTGTTATTCCCTATTTTTATTGCCACACAACAGCTTCGTTTTTACTCTGGTACAAGGTTTTGGTGACTACTTTACTACAAAATGACGTGCAGGTGGTCATTCCTCACTCGTGAGTCTCCGGTTGCACTGAAGGTGTCGGTAAACACGAATGTGCAGCTGATGGCTGTATTCGGACATAATCTGACTTGTTCTTTATATTTTTAGTGCGAAGGTGTTGCCCTACTGTTATCAGAATGTACACTCATAACAAAGTTTTCATACGCAATGAAATCATTCGCTTTAAGAGCATGCATGATTGTATAAGATTCAACTTGATGTATCAGCTACATTTCCACAGTTTATAATATTGTGCACCATAAACGACACCTATTTTCTTTGTACAAAACAAAGTAAGGCGTCAAAGCATTGTTTTGGCCTTGTTTATCACTTCAAAAAAGTCTTTCTCCAAGAATCCTCTGCTCGCTTTCTGAAACGCTTTATGATGCAATAGTAGCGGCTGCTGTTGCAAGTCAACGTTGACATCCCGACATTTCATAAGCGATTCATTCACACTCAGTCAGAGAACTAAATAATGCACATGGCATGAACATGTGCCGAGCAATGTGCGTTGTGTCGTTTTAATTTGGATGCGGGCAAAGTTGACGAGACGTATGGACTCCTCTTGCTCCGTGCTTTCCTGATGGGAATGGGCGGGCAGTATGGGAGGTAGGATGCTCCCCCTACACCACGGCGACAACCAATCACAATGAGCGCGCTGGCGTCTATATTCACTCAGAATATCATTGACGAGAACTCAATCACCTCTTGCCAAAACTACGTCTTCTACTTAAAACATAAGAACGGCGGCTTCACAGCACCGTTGATCCGCGAGGAATTTCTTCACAAGTGAATCTTTCTTATCTTTATTGTAACATCAACTCTGGCACAAATTTCGCTCATTTGCTTTCCGGAGCGGTAACAAGATAGAAATACTGCAGTTTATTGTTCCAGTCAGGTTTCGATGGTTGCTTCGGTCACTTAAAAAAATTTTTCCAGCCTTGCTGATAGTTTTACGTCCTCATAATGATCCTATTCAGCATGACTATTTAGCTTTCTGTTGTTTTTATTCTAATAACATCTATTTTATGCTTCCATTTAACAGAATCAAGAAATTTTCGAAGCAGACTCTAAACTTTTTCGACAATATTTAGATTGCGGCCCGTAGGAATAGCGCGCAATCAACCTCGGGTGACTGAGCTGTTCAACATTTCTTCACTTCATAAGCCCACGTTTGAAGTGCTCGCTGTGACTTTTCTATTATATTGCCTCTTACAAGTTTATTTCTAGCATTTTCCTTTATTGGATGTTGCATCGTTTAGACACTTTTTAGCGATGAACGTTGTGCCTGAGCCATCCAGCGGTGTTTACTCGGTCGCCAATTTGCTGGCTGAAAAGGAAAAACCGCTGTCTCCGACTGAATTTGCAGCTAAAGCAACGCGTATTCGAGAATTGTTGGACTGGCAAAGATTAGGAGCTACTCTAGCTTTTCAACAGAAATTGGCTCTTATGCAACAAGGTGAATGCAGTTATATTCATAAAGAATAGGAAGAGATGTTGCAACAAAATCGTTGCCATCAAATAATGATTAACTCTGGTGGGCAATATGTTTTCTCAAAAGTTTTACCAATTTGCTTATGCTTCTGTTCCGGCGAAATCCAAATCTTTGCTTATGCTTGATGCGCCTTCTATTATGTTTTAAGCATACTTGCCAACTAGAAATCTCGCATAAGCTTATGTGATATGGGTTATTTTCTCTCCGTCCTCATGCTTACACAAGTCTCGCCGTCGACACTACCGTAGTCGTGATTTGTGGGCGGCCTGTGAAATCACGCCTCGCCCCACGTGGGTGCCCGCCAGCCGACATATCGTATGCTGGCGTTGTGCGATCCGTGGGATTTAATCACTTTGTTGAATTTTACGATGAGGGAAAGATGAGGGAAAACAAAGCATGAACATGCTCATGGTTAAACAAACAATCAAATCCTCTGTCAATCTCACTTTCATTTTAGCGCTGTTTCCGATAAGATTTCCTGAGCACGGTCAGCTACTGTTTCCAAATGTGAATTCAAGTTTCGGCATGATGGCGAACGGTTTTGGTGTTATGCCGGCTTTTTGGCACGGGCATCTTCGACAACTTGCACTAAATTTGGTAGCTACGCCGCAGCGAGTACCTGAAAAGCGCGGTAAATCGATTAGGATTCGTTTAAAGAAACGGTCCCGGACAGTTAGCCGTTCATGCTTTCAGACGAAGCTTGTCTTAGGAATGGTCCAACCATCTTTTCTGAAGGCCCTTCTCCTTCAACGGAAAATGTGTTTCCATGCTTCAAATGTACAAATGTCTTTCCTTCCAATATTGCATTAGAGGTGAGATTTTTGATTTTTCATTAGTTCGACTGCTCGACTTTAACTCTGCGAATTGATATTGTTTAGCAACATCAGACCATTCATGCACTTGACAAACAATTCGAATGCAAGCAATGCGGAAAGACGTTTAAAAGGTTTAAAGGACATCATATGCTTCCATTTTTCCAACATGCACTTCATTAATCTTGACGAGAACATTTTTTCAAGTGTTGAAAGCACGCTGCTTTAGGTCATCCACGCTTTCCACACATTTGCTTATCCACTCTGACACACGTCCGTATCCATGTGAATATTGCGGAAAACGCTTTCACCAAAAAAGTGACATGAAGAAGCATACATACATTCATACAGGTATAGATATTAAAAGAACAAGTCCATCTTTCATCACTCTTACAAGGCACATCCCGCCACTGCCTGTTCATGTATCGATGTCAAAGCTTCATGATTCGACAGCCGCTAACTGATTCCGTACGCATATGATTGATGAATCTGTTTGGTTGTGAAAGCTATGTCACCGAAGCAATATCATTGAAACTGGATGGCAGCCGATTCGTGACAACTCGTAGCCAATAAGCTAGATTTCAATGAATGAGCTATAACTATGCAGTTCCACGTAATCGCATATCTCCCAAAGAGTTTATCCTTAAAGACTGAACATCGGTGGGATAGAGTGGTGCGTATGTGAACAGATTTGGTGTTGTGATAAAATCGTGGCAAGCTATTTTACGATTTTAAGAAGTGTTAGCCAACAATTCACTCACCTACGAAGTGATAACCAGGGGCTGTTGACTAAATGGAACTGAGACCACACTGATTGTGAACAGGTGTTTACTAATAAAAGACCACTGAAGAGTACTGCTTATTGTATTGCCCTGCATTCTATGAACAATTCTCATGTCACTACTAAAAGTCAGTGGGCTTAGATTTAGTGAGTTCGGAGCGGCATTCCGAGTTTTCACTGTGTTCTTTAAATTCTATCGCGTGTTCCATGTTCATAACCAGACGGCGCAATATACCGTGTCAGTTTGTGATTTATTGGAAAGCATCCAGGCCGAATCTGCTCGTTGAGTCAAGTTATCCATCTTTGCCTTGATAGGAAATTAGCACGATTATTTGACGCTTGGAAAACAAATTAAATCACCCCTCGTGAACGAAATTGTAATCTTTACTGAATTTGCAATAAATGAACCGATGAAAACTAGGAGTTCGTTAAAAGAAGAACGCTTTCCCTTTGGGAAACTCAAAATTTTTAGTAACCCTCACAGTAACATATCGACGCTCAGTTTTTTAGGCGAAAAACCTCATAAATGCACAGTGTGTGGAAAGGCGTTCAGCCAATCGTCGAATCTCATTACTCATACGAGGAAGCATACCGGATTCAAGGTTCGAAGCTTCTCGAGGAATTTATCGTAATTCACGATTCACGGATGTCATTGTTCGCCCGATACGTGCGCACGTCAAAAATAATGGCTATTTCACAACGTGCATATAATTAGATGCTCATAAGCGTCGCTTAGCTAACTACGTTTGAATGATAGACGATGATTTCCGCTTGAAGTAGCTATGCAAACTACGAATAATCGTTTCAGCCATTCGCATGTGATGTTTGTGGGCGAACTTTTCAAAGAAAAGTGGATCGACGACGGCACAGAGAAACACATCATCCAGGCCAGCTTGAAGATATTGACGGTACGTCGCAGATTTCATTTTCACATCCTTAGACGGTGTACAACAGATTTATTAATACCCAAACGTACACAGGCATTCCCCACAAAGCACGGCACTATTTTTACCATTTCTCTACTGTAATCAATCCCTAGATAATTCACTATTATTTTCAAAGACCACAACGAAATTGATTGAAGTTCTGCATTTTTGCACCATTATGAAAAGCCTCTATGGGCTAAAACATTACTAATACTGGAACTCTTACCGTGCTCGTTTTTTATGGATATTCTTGTAGACTTCAGCGCCAGTCAATCCTGCAACAACTGGGTGTTTTTTGTTGGTGATGTTAGCCACTCTAAAAAACCTATTCGATATAGGTTTAACGCGCAGATAGTATTTTCTTCGATAAGACTTCTACCTTCTAGGTGCTTTCTGTTCTTGAGGCGAAACGTGTAGCTAGCGATAAATTCTCGAACTGCGCCATCTCCCAGTGGTAATCCAGTCATAATCCGGGTACGGCAAATCCAATTTAGTGCAACAATGCTGTTCGCGACAACCGAAAGATGTCACTCAATTATCCATCACGCGAAATGGCATCTGGACGGTGTTGGTGGTGAAGTAATTGAGACCACCCGGCATTTTTTTATTTCTCGCACTACTACGCAAAAGAATAGTGTTTTGTCGAACCATGCTAATCGATTGATTTTATGAGGATCAAGCGCATTTGAGCTGAGTGCTTTCCCACCAACCTCGCAGGAATCGCGACGTGACACACCAGATGAAGTACTACGAGTGTTCAGGTTTTGTTCATCATATGAAAAAAATGTCTAGCAATGTATTCGTTGAGTAAAGAGATAATACAGGATGCCGCCTCAAGTATTCGACTTCGGTACAGCTGCAAGCGAGACAGAATGCAGGGAATCATCCAGTAATGACGAGATTTTAAACCTTAGCCGCAAGGAATAACCAGGTTTCCGTAAATTGTTTTATACAATAACGCCGTCTATCCTTTCAGAGGTCGTATATGTCGTAACCTTATGTGTAAATTGAATATGTTCTGTTCTGAACAACTATTTCATTGCTGGTTTTCTCGCATTATGTTATGTATCGCCGCTTAAACACGGAATCCTTTCGCTTCGCTCTTGTCACGTGCCCCATTTTCCAAAGAATTGTATTCTTTTACTCGCTTTTCAATTGTGCATGTCTTACCGAGCTTTGTTTTCCGGTGGAATAATGCTTCGATAAAAGTTTCAGTAATTTTTTTTCAGCGGTTACTTTGAAGAGTACTACGATGGTAACAGAACATTTGAATTATTCGGTCTTAATTTCTTACAATACGAAAACGAAGTTAAATTAACTTTTCTCATAGTTAAAAAGAATTTTTGTGGTGGTCGAAAGATGAAATATCATGTTTAGAATATTGACAAAGTTTTTTGGTGAAATATAGATATAAGTTTCGAGCTTCTACTGAGGTCTAGGTATCAAGAAATTCAGAATCAATGGTCTTTTGCAACCTCATAAAGAACAGTTTATAAGAAAGCACTAAGTTATTCGGCAGGTATGTAATACACCTTCTACGAGTTTAATGGTATAAAATAGCGAAAAAACTAGGCTTTTTGGAGATAGTGCAAAATTTAGGAGAAGTTTGCGGGTAGATGTCTGTGACAGATAGATGTGCTACGATAGGAAATGTTCTTCAAATCAGCGACATTCGCTTAGAAATGCATAGCTGATGGCGTGACAACGGATGGATGGGCAAGCATCGGTTTGTCTGCGCATGCGTCGGTGCACGAATATATGCGTGCACTTGTGTATCTCGCATAAATCACTAGTAAAACGGTACCAGTTGTAAAATAAAGGTAGTACTAAACTTATCGACATTTATTTGGCAAGCTCACTTTAGATAGTCACAAATGCAATGACAAACAGTTGTTCTAGTGACACTTAATGAGGCTTCAAACTCACAGAGCTCAGAAAACTAACAAGATTGCCAAAATTGCAAGCTTCCACGCATACCGTAACACGTCCAAGCACCGTTTATGTGATTCGTGTGGAGAGATTGTTTTGTACTTCGGGTTCTTGAAGTGGACTTTTAGAAAGAGGCGAATACCGAGGGAAAAATAAGTGTGATTACTGTCAATTTCTTACATGCTCTAAGGATTTCATTAAAAACACCAGTTATTCATTTTCTTTAGCCTTGATAAAGGACAGCGTTATCGGAGATTTTTATAAGTTACGGTAATACGATGTCCCTCGGGTGTGACGAAAAGATTAGTGAAAAGATTACAAGTGCTCGTGGTGCGGGTTTCAGCTAATGAAAGCATAACCTAATGAAAGAAGCTCCTTCGGGAATCGGAGCAACCATGCGACAAAATAGAAGGAGATCGGCTTGAATTGCTAAAAGTACAGCCATACAAAGATATAATCACATCTGATAACAGGACATAATAGGAAGATTTCTCTCAAAGGCATGTCATTTTTAATGTACTTATATTAGCTAAGTAGAAAGTCTTACGAAGAAAAGTTGTTTTTGTTAATACCTAAGCTTTCTAACTTGAAAAAAAATGAGGTTGAGCAACTAAATTTTTTATTTGAGCGACAAGGGAGCAATCTGTATGCAAAAAAAGTTCTTTGCTCAATGCTAATTTGACTACTAGTTGGCCATTATTAAATATTCAGTGAAGAACAACAGTTGCTTGATTGGAAAACTCTAATGCTGGCACTGTCCAAAAAAATGCTGATTTTGTGGAGGAAGGCACTTCGAGTGTTATGAAACAGCCCATGTCAATGAAAAAAGTGTGCTGGAAGGTACGATTTATGCCCTTGACTTAGCAAAATATGTCCAGAGTGTCGGTCGGTCCTACGAGATGCACCGAATGAGTACCTTGATTGTCCAGTTTTGATGAGGACCAACAAAGAAATACTCGAAGCTTCTACATTTTGCACACAAGGAAGAAAAAGAAATTTATGACATTGGTTAATCCATTCCATTTTATGCGCTAGGATGGAGACATCATATCCTCAAAGAACACCACAGAAACATAGGAACGTCGTGAAGATAAAAAGGCAACGAAAAAGCAAGAGGATACGATATTAGGTTGAAAGACTTTCTTCAGAGAAATAATCATGGTCTCAGAAAAATGATTTCTCGACACTGAGTAATAATAGCAAAATCGTTAACTCCACTTGGTTTGGCAAATTTTGCTTTATCGCCTGTCCTTTTCCACGGTTCCTACTTTCTATGCTGTTTTACCCCATCGTGCGCGATGCACGATGCTGTGAGGAAGGTGTGTTTCAGCTCATTCTTTAAGTCTGTTTAAAGATGCTGAAGGAAAAACGCGACGTTTCTCGTGTCCCTTGAGAAAGCAGAACCCACTCTACAATCTAGTCGATAGGAATGGTTTAGGATTTGTCGGCTTTGCAAGAATCATTGAGTAGTCAAGGAGAGAATTAGGTTGTAAATCAATAGTCGTTCTCAATTATGTGTGCTGAATTTATTACATTTCGTATAATAAAACGACTATTCTAGTTATAATTTAGAGTGCTAATTAATTATGAGCTATATATTAAGCCTGTATTACCAATTTGTCTTTCTTTTACCTTGAATGAAGAAAATATTCGCTTAAGTTTTTCAACTTGTTCAGCATCGTTGAGCTGTTCAACTATTTTCCTTGTCTTTTTACGTTCCTAAATTCTAAGCAGTTATATAGAAGTACTCTTTCACAGTCTTTTGTAGAAAAGTTTACCTATGAAGTGCCTTCACGAAAACTGTAAACTGTAGTCGGCAGGTCAAATTAGGAGATGAAAGTCAAAGCTTGGCATTGTTGGTATTTTTAATTTCTCATGAGCAAGAACAAAAGTTTTCGTAGAGGAGAACCCAGGACTGACTTTCTTCTAACATCAGTATTGCTCAGCGAATCATTTCTTTCTATAAGAACAAACGAGTTTTTATTATCACAAAATCTATTTTTTCACAATAGCTGAGATCTCGGTGGTTTCGCCTCCCTCGGTGCCCGAAAAGGTCAGCCTGACATAAAGTCTACTCGACAAAACACTTTCGTAACATCAGCGGATAAAATTTGTTACAGAAATTTTATTCGCATAGGGAATAGCTTTTTTGAGATATATTCAACCTTTGTTCTGCATAAGCCTTTTGGTTATTGTCGAAGATCAGCCGCACAGTGCCCTGTACGGGTGAATAATGTGCCTGGCCCAGGTCAAAAAATCGGCCTGAGGTCACACGTGATCACCAAGCACTCCTGTTTGTGCTTCACCTTTGGATTTTCGAAATTTATACAAAGCGCTTCAAGGTTCCTACGCACTGCTGTTTTAGATCCTTTTGCGAGGAGAGCGGCTTTCATTTCGAAACCTTCGTTGTTGTGTCTTCGTGTCCAACGCGTGCCTAGGGTAGTGTTCTGCCTGATTTTAAGACTCCCAAATAAGTACTCTCGTTAATGAGCGCAGAGTGGTCTACCCGTTTCGCCGACGTATTCGACTTCGTGCACTTTACGAGAGATTGGGTACACCGTATCCAAACTCATGCAGTTAGCGTCTCCTTAGGAAAAATTATGCTATTGACTAGCGCCACTTAGAGAGTTTGGTATTCAGTAAATGCAATTGATTTGTCTAAATTGTTCTTTTTAAACGAATGTTTCAATGCCATACTTATTTCATTGGAAATGAAGAATAAGAATGGGCAGAATAAACGGTACCTCGTCTCCACCGAACTTATCGTTTCGGGAGTGGTTTTATTTCAAACCTATTCCAAGCTTTTACCACTTTGTAGTCATTGGAAATGGGCATTTTTCGCCTTAAGTTCAGTGATTCGGTTTTTTGATCCCTTCCTGTTGTTCACGCACTGGGAGTTGTTCGAAACATGTCTCTTATAAACAATTTTTTGGAGCCTGAAGGATGAGAGCAGAGACAATGAACTAGCATGTTTTTGGTACTTGGTTTCCGGTACCACTTGGTGATGTAGCCGTTTTTGAACGCATTGATTTGAACACTGTAGAGCGAAAGCCGGTATTTTTTTGGTTTACCTCGGGTAAAATTTACTATTCGGACTGTTCGTTTAGCAATCTTAAACCATTGTTCATCTCCTTTCCAGCAGATGATAAAACAGTCGTTAGTATACCTACAGTAGAGCAGTTGCAGTACACTGAGTAGAGGAGTTTCAACTTCAGACATGAACGCAATAGCAAGGCTTGCTGCCAGTCGCTGTCTCTTTAGCAATCTTCTTGTTTGTGCGAAGTATTTTCTGTGGTATTTGAAAATTGACTAGTTTAGATTGCGCTTTAAGACGGTCGTGAGCTGCCGAATTGAAAAGTCGTGCATGTTTATAGCTCGTTTATGTTCCATAGGGCGCTCGCTGATGACTTGCATTTCAGGGTCATTCAATGCGTTTGCACGAGGAACAGTAAGATTGGAGGACTTCACCGTACGTGCTGTTTGGAGGCGCGTGAGGTAGAGCATCCAGGAACTTTTGGGTACTTTTAAGACGGGTTAAGATGTTCTTCAGCAAATGGATGAGTATTAGATGTATAAACTAAACTATTTTATGCATCGTCCCCTTTCCGTGGGTCGAATCTTAACAGTTAAGGCGGCAATAGACGCAAGATCATTAGAGGTTACTAAGATATTGGTTTTAATAAGTAAGTGTAACGCGGAAAGTTTTCTGTTAGGATTTAAAGTTGCGAAATAATTGATTGTTTTAAACTAATTGCGCTAGCCATTTTGATCCAATTTTCGGCAATGAAGTTTCAATTCCTTTTTAGATGATAGGCGGTAAACCCAAGCATCTTCAAGATGCTTCTTCGTTTTCTCAACATCTAACTGACAAAAAAATTACCGCAAACCCTTTACTCTACCTGATGGTTTAGTAGTCTTTTATCTTTTTATTTGGGACCTGTCGATTTCAACATTTTTGTGCTAGTTTGAGGTAGGGCCTGAACTTTTTATCGCGACTATTGTTGAGATTTTTGAGAGTTCCGTTCCAAGATATGCGACGCATGATATCTATTACGCCGTTGGGTCTTGCTGTCTAAGAAACCCTGGAGGAAAAGGAGATGATAGTGGTACCTTTCTTGCCCACTGTTCTCTTGATGAGCAAACACGACGTTGTTAATTTACTCTTTATTTATAAACATGCTGCCGTTTCGGTGGATTTCACCTCACTCCTTGAAAAGGTCGAATTGACTACAGTTTACCCAGCCAACCACCTCCATAACCAAGCAAGGAAGCTACTAAATCAAGATTGCAACTACATTAAACGCAAAATAGCTTCTTCATACACTCACTGCTTTTCATGAGTTTTCAATTGAGTATGTCACGAAGAGTCCAACCGCACAGAGTTCAAGCGGAAATGTAATATGCCTCTCACATTAAAATATCAACTTTAAATACTACGTGAAATTACGCGTGATTATGAGGCATTCCTTTCTTCGGTTCATTTTCGGATTTTTGGAATGGTATCCAGAATGGTTCGAAAACCTGCGTGCTGGCGCTTTCAATTCCTGTGCAAGAATGTTAACTTCTACTTCACAATCTTCCCCTTATACCTCTGTGTCCTATAGGGAAGTCGTGGAGTACTTGGTTTAACTTTAAGTTTATCGCCTAGATGTTTTTTTTATACGGACACAGAGTGGTCTATCCGTTACACAAATGTGTTTGTCCTCTTTACAAGAGATCGGATAAACTGTACCCGAACGCATACAATCACCGTCTCCACCGTTAAGATAAATTGTAGAATTTTGCGACGGTCATAAAGGGTTTTTAAAAACGATCTTTCGCATAATTTTCCATTGCCAAAAGGTCGATAGTCGTGGTTTTTTTAAGTGTTTACTACAAAAATATCTCACTTGGATGAGGAGATGGTGCGTAGCAATCTAGAAGTTTAGGAAGACTAGAGCATCACTTAGATCAACTCTTTAGTTCAATATGATGTAGTCTCTATCACTATGTTATGTATATTGTAAAGATTTTAAATCCAGTGCTGAGAGGAAAACTTCTGGAATTGTCAGTTACTATAAAGGGTCGTAGGCCTAATAATCAAGTAAGTCTTTAAAGATGAGCATTTGATGTGAAGTAAATACACGAGCACCTGTTTGAGAATTTGTAAAAAATGTGAAAACGCCTTAACTGTTTTGGAGCCCCTGGGAAATATTATAAGTTCGAAGAGGCTCCATAGATGGATGTTGCACAAATTAAATGACAATCAGAGAAATCACCGCTTTAAGTTACCACCGGCATATCTCTCCGCGACCAGAACGATCCGTTTTGTCGACAGTATTATGATTTGCGAAAGGAAATTTATTCGTTATGACAACCAGGTGACATCATTTGAGTGGTGTGACATCATTGAAGTTCTGCAGCACTTCTCAACCCCGAAATTTCGCAAGACGAAGGTATTGCTAATGTGGTTTGTTGACGGTTTAACTCAAACTAGGGTCTTGAATCCGGATGAATCGATCACGGAAAAGACGTGCATCTAGGATATGGACGAAATGCGCTAGAAAGTTCAACAGTTGTTTCCGTCACAGGTTAACGTAAACGCGCTAATCTTTTTCCATGATGACGTGCGGCTACATATCGCACTATCGAAGCTGCAGAAGTTCATTCACCTGTGCCACGAAACTCTGCCTCATCCTCCATCCTTTTTAAACTTCTCACCAGTTGACTACCACTTTTACAAGCATTTCGTTAGCTTTCTGCTTGAGAACTGCTCCAGAAAGAAATTCGAGACGAAAGCTTTCTTAAACGAATTTATCGCTTGCAAAAGCCCGGAAATTTCTGCAGACCGTGTAAGTACACTTGTTTTTGGTTGGTAGAAATGTGAGTATTGTAACTTCTATTAATAAAGTTTATTTTGAGCACAGATATGCATCTTTAAAAGCACAGTTCGGAATCGCGCATTCATTCCAAGAAGATCTAACATAACATGTCTCTGAAAAGACTCCTTCAGGAGCTCTCATTTGGACAACATTGGGATGAAGTCATCAGTAATGGCTTTTAGGAGGAACGTTCCTATAGTATTTTTAAGAATTTCTCTATATCTTCTCATTTTATTTTTACTATAAAACACTAGAAAGCGCCACTATTACGTAGGAAAGCTCTTGTGAAATTGCAAACCTTGTTACAATCGACAAGCGTTGGTTATTATCAATGTCCACAACCCGAAAAAACTAAGGAAGGTTACAACCACAATGGTGCTGAGATATGTGCAAAACTCCGAACCGCAGTTGTCTGCGGTGGAGGACGAACGCGCTATTCTCCTTTCCAGAGAGTAACACGCTCACCACCACACCATGCGAGTCCTTCGTTTCGCCTGTCTCTCAGCTAGTTCTATCGATCTTTTGCCATCAGCAATCACCCGTCAACGGAATTGATCTAGGGAGCTCAAGTCGGCAATGAACCCACTTAAACTGAGGCTACAGTTATAATCACAATGTTAACTTTTTTATTTACTGTCTATTATAATTTTTCATGCCAAGGTATTTCGTGTGATACAACTGCAGTGGTGCTGAAAAAGACACCTGCGGTCCCGAGCTTAGCAAATATCGAAAAAATAAACACTCATCCATGAAAAATTATAATAGACAATAAAAAGAAAGGTTGACGTTGCAAGTAAGGTTACTTCGCAGTCACGAAAAGCCACAAATAACTTAATTAATAGCATTTTAAACGCATTATTTACTGCCTACTCTTTTTAACGGCAGGGTATATATTGCGAAATATAACTTTAAGGATGGTGAGATATTTGCAAAACTCCGGACCGCAGGTGTCTGCGGTGAGGAACAAGATCAATTCCGTTGACGGTTGATTGCTGATGGCAAGTGATCGATAGAACTAGCTGAGAGGCAGGTGAAACAAAGGACCCGCATGGTGAGATGGTGAACGCGTAACTCCCCGGAATGGACAATAGCGCGTTCGTTCACCACCGCAGACACCTGCGGCGCAGATCTTTGCAATTATTTCAGCATCGCTAAAGTTTAATTAATAGCATTCAACCTTCGCTAGCATATAACGAGCGTTTCAGTGTACTATGGTGGGCGACTAGATTCCTGTTGGGAAGTGGTCAAATGTCGGATAACATTGGGTTCACTGAAACCTAACCAAAACAGCATAACCACGAAGCACCATTTAGACTGTTTCTTAGTTTGCACTTGCAACACCAAAGTAGTTTCCATAAAGGCCGATTTGTACACTTTTTATGAGGCTATTGATCTTATTCAACAGGATGCTGTGCTGTACAAAATAGAAAGCAAAAAGGCCGATATACGCCAATTAAATAGTGAACCTTTTCTTCGGAGTGAAAACGAAGTGTCACGAAATCTCGGTAGCGTAAGGTTTCTCATTGCGTTTATCTGTCCTCCATTACATCTTCTCATACATTACCCTCACCTTGCATTCCTTTTCACTCTTGCCACAAAAGATTGTCGGTACTAACTGTCACAAGATAACCTTGCAGCTGCCAAGCATTACGTGCGTCCTATGATTAAAATATAGTTGGAAGAGAAATTTGCTTCCATGGGATTGTTATGGTAGCATTCAGCTCCAGCAAAAAAAATAATTGAAGAAGTGACTAAAAATTCTAAAAATCTTAAGTGGGAGACAGAGGTGAGGGGTGAGACGGTTTCAATCGCTTCCAGAAAGTGGCTTCTCTTGAAGAAAGAGCGTCGCCATTGAGCATTTGCATCGACTTATAGAATTAATTTTGTACAGATCAGGCTTGTACTCATAAACAGCGTGAAATCCTTGCCCGTCATGTTATTCTGCCTTAAATCTGACAACAGCCTTCATCCTAGAAACACAAAGATTGGATACAGTTGCAAAGTTTATAGAAAATGTCACCACAAAAACAGAAAAGGATACTCGTAATTATTTTGGAATAAAAATTTATCCTACTAATTTGCACAGCTGAGAAAGCTGGTTTTAATCCTCTTGGTAACTTGTTAATCTACTTTAAAACTATCCAACTCTCCAGTCTTTCTCTCAAGAAATATACGAATTCGATTGAATTGCCTTAAATAAAATGAAAACTGAAGCTTTATTTGACTGCAACTGACCGAATAAGGTTGTTAATACATCTTAACTTCGAAAAGACGACTCCTCTCACAAAGATGTTTATCGCACTTATTCAATGAATGATGAGATTATTTTCTTGAACACAGATATCACATACATTCTTTCATTGGTAGCTTAGTGCGAGGGTGATAAAGAGCTCCATCCGGCTAATGTTTAAGCAACTTCTCATTTTTCGGAGCGGCAATGATCCGACAAGACTGTCTTCAGCTGTTTCCTGTTCCAATGGTGGTAATCGTGATACTATTGATTCGAATCTAGTTGGATACTCCCAAGCGAAGTTACCTCACTCAGCAGTGCCTTTTTATAAATAACCTTTTTTTGGAAGTCACGTAAAAAGCGATGAGTTCTCGAGAAGCTGTTGATCATGTAATTACCATAGAGTTTTTCACTTTTTGTTAGTGTTATTGAAGCGTTTGGCTTAGTAGATTGTATATCAGCATACCCTTCCAGGCTCTGAAGAAAACGTTACTGCCGAAACGTCAGCTAGTGTTGTATTGTATTGCGTTTTTCTATGGAAGTAAATTTATGCTCTTTAACAACTTCGCGATTGCTGATCAAGAAAACGGCACATTCATATTCCAATGCCGAGGTTAAGAGAAAGTCGATCCTGGGAGCTGTTACAAGATAACCTTTTTTATCAACCTCGTTGTAGCTTCTCAATGAAAGAAAATGTGTTAATTGGTCGCACCGAGGTTAATGGAAGGTCGGTTTTTGAAACACAGATATCACATTTCACTTCTATACTACGACGTCCATTAGATATGGAAACCAACATAAAAGAGTTAATATGCATAAAAAAGAAGTAGGTACGTGGGTTACATTAAGGATTTGCCAACGAAGTCCTAGAGCTGCACAATAACTTAGAATGTGAGTACGCCAATGTCGGTAAGAGTTTTAGCCAGTGCCCACAGAAGGCTTGGGCTGAAATACAACAAAGAAGTAAAATAGACTAGTTTTTAAGATCTTTAAAATTCAAAGAGGCATCCAGATACAACGAAATACTTAGCGACGTAAAATAGATAGGAGCAGATTGACTATAGCTGACGTCAGAACAGTGAGAAGAACAGTGGAGTTACGACATGAGAGTGCAGCTGACTTCTAAGGCGACCACCATGAAATGAGTGAATGTTTTTCAGTTCAGATGAATAAACTCTTTTGCAGGTACAAATGATTTATTTACCATCAGATGATATTCGCTTATGTTAACATTTTCTAAGGCATTTACTGTTAAAGGTGATTATGAAAGAAAGAGACAAATTGAAAAAGTGCTCAGATTCGCACGATTCGTGAACACATGCCAACGAAATATCTGAATTTGCAATAAGTTCATCATTTTAGGTCACGTATTTCCAGTACGAGAGAACCACAACAGAGTCACAAAGCAAGTTAGCTCACTTTTACTTTTTTTTATTTTTTATAACCCTTTATCACATCTACTGTGCGAATCCCAACACTTCCTGCGTTTGATTTTTTTCCTTGCATTCACCGTTCACAGTGGCCTTCGAAAATTTCGCAGGCTGTTTCAACTGTTGCTCAAACGTCTCGTATTCTTTATGAATGTCGTAGAATGCCCGTCCAGCCAACTATCCTTGTGAACTTGAAATTAGCCATTCTAAGGCGATCCTACGTGGAATGGAGGAAAGCGTTGGGAAGAAGAACGAGCCTACGCCATTGCTTTCTGGTCGACGGCGTCACCAACCAATGCACCATGCGCGCCCCAGTTGGAGCAATTCGAGGTGGAAAATCGTAAAATTGGGACGAAGGCAATGTACTTCCCTCAAGATGGAGACAGACAAACTGGCCTTTATGTTGACTCGTGGTGGTGTATTGGTGTATTAAACCAGTGCTGCTTTCCTCCCAGACAAGTCCGGTACTAATTTGCTGACCCCGGAGGAATGGAAGGCTTGGTGAGCCACGGGCGCGGGGATCGATGCCTTGTGTGTGTTGCAGGGCGCCTCTGACCACTGCCCCGCACGTGCTCTTAAGTCAAAGATTCAAAACTAAATGTATCCATGGATAAGTGCGCAGGTGTGCTCTGTTTTGCGCGGATTCTACTTAGAGAATCACTGCGCTTCAGATTGTTTCATAAGATTATCAGTAATTTTAGTCTTGGCGCTCTGCAGCAAACACAGTTGAGGTCACGGAGTGTGCAAGAATAACTCTACTCTGTTGCAGAAATTATTCAACTTCATTAAACAATATGAAATAACAGAAGGATCGCACATGTATTATATCGCAGCGAAGTGGACTAGGCGGTGTCGCAAACATACGGAGGATATACTACCGACGACATTCAGGATTTTTCACGAAAATCCTAAAAACGAATTATGATTTTCCTAGTGTTTTTCGATGGAGAACAATCTATTACGCAACTCGTTCAACGGAGGAAAATAGCAACTTTGGCTGTGTTTGCCGAATGGTTCGATAACAAAAAATAAATAAGTTTAGAATTAATGCCATCGGTAGTTGCTCTCGCAGACGTCACATAACAGTGAATGAAGATTCCAAGGTTGTCACCAAGCACATGTTACAACACTTGAAATACGGAAGCTATTTGCTAGCTCTTCATCTCTTCTAACAAATCGCTGTTATTTTTTTTTTACACTAGCACTTAATTCATTGTGGGACATTTCTGCTTATTATGTGTGATGAACTTGAAGAGCAATGGTCAGAAGTGCCCCGCAATATACACGTCGCCCTTCGTTCAATGCCGCATCTCGGGCTCACAGAGTTCTCCGTCCCTCTAGACTAAGAAAATTAGTACGAAACTTGTCTGGGAATATAGCACTAAGACCCAAGCATGCATTCAATCACCTTTAACGATGCTTGATGAAGTCGAATGGGTGGGGTATCCCTCAGGGATTGATCCGCGCAGAAAGGATTATCCTTTGCCTTTTATGTATGGTGAAATTACCTAGCCTACGGACACGTGTTTTCGGTCTCAGTGCCAAAACATTTGCGATGTACACACCATTGCTATTTCAGCAGGCAATTTATAAGATTTACTACCATCTACATTGATGGCCATATTCTTTCTTCAGACTTACTTCTTCATCCCAGCACAAGCTTATGAACTCGATCGCCGTCCTTAAGTATGGGAGTATTAAAAAAGTTATTTTCCATTTTCATATAGTCTTCCTGCACTCAGCGATCATGCTTTGTGTTGGCTTATCATCTACATTCTAGTGTAACTGAAACTTGGAGATTCGCACTGTAGAAGCTGCATATTGACGCAAAAGAAGGCTATTCGCTCTTCAATCGTCCACTGATGTGTGAAACTTGAATTCTTCCGATATTTATTGTCAACTATTACAACATTATCAGTACACGTATTACATTCTGCTCAGTGCTCTACTGTTTGATAGCTGCTTTAAAATAGTCAGTACTTCAATTATTATTGGGTTTCTGCAAAGCTTCCCAACTTTTGACATTACCCACAGCGACTCCACGATTTCACGTTAGTGTAACGACTCGAGTATTTCCGGAGACAGGTGTCTTGTAGTAACTTTCAAACCCTCAGTTCTCACAGGTGTTTTGCGAAGATGTTCAATAATCCGGTCGACCGTTGGTATTCGTGATAACAACTTCCCTCCAAAGATATGTTGCAAAATATAACTCGTGTATAATGCTGAGATATTTGCAAAACTCCGGACAGCAGGTGTGTCCGGTGGGGAACGAACGCGCGCTATCGTCCTTTCCAGGGAGTAGCGCACTTCACCGCCACACCATCCGGGTCCTCTTCGTTTTGCCTGTCTCTCAGCTACTTCTATTGATTTTTTGCCATCAGCAATCACCCGTAAAAGGGGTCGATCTGGGAGCCAATATCGGCATTGAACCCAGTTAAGCTGAGGCTTAGTTATAATCAAAATCTTGAAACAAAAACCACTATCTTTACAGAAGAATGGAGAATTTGACACCTAAAATTCTTGAAGCATTCTGGATGCATTACAGGAATCCAAAATTCGCTACAAGGACAAATGCATCGTTATCGTCTAGTGGAGCAGAGCCGTATTTCGTGTTCATGTAACCGTCTGTCAAGCAATTGGGATCCATCTCGCATCCTCGCGAAAAAAGGAAATATTTCAGTTTAACAGTGGAATTAAATCTTGGACCCTCCCAAAAGGATATCATTGATGTTAGCGCATTATACGGGCCCTTTTCAGAAGCGTACTGTCTTTAAAAGTATAAAAAAGGTGGAAGATTATTGAGTTGTAATTTGTCTTTGCTGTTTTGTAAGCTCTAGAAATCAAAGAAATGGCTTAGACGGGTAGCAATTTGGATTGATGGGATAGAAGTTAGGCCACGTGGTGCGTTTCCAAGTGAGCGGTAAAACAATGAATAAAAACGGCCTTTTATAATTGCCCTCTGACGCTTTGAGGTTTTGAGGTAGGCCCTTGTGTTTGCTGATTCGGACTGGTTTTGAATTTCCATATGTGCCTATATACAATCATGCGTCTGGAAGTAGTTATGGTTCCGTGTATGCGGGTTGTGTCTTACTCTCTGATACGGCCAAACTGCTGCCAACAAGTGGACAAGGAGTAAATATAAGGTGATGCACTTGCACAATAACACTATAATCCAATAGATTAATTGCAAATTATATGGTCTATCTTAACTCTTTTATTTACTGCCTTTTTCTTCTTAATGGCAGGGTATATTGTGAAATATAACTCGTATGAAGTGCTGAGATATTTGCAAAACTCCGAACCGCAGGTGTATGCAGTGGGGAACGAACACGCGCTGTTGTCCTTACCGGGGAGTAGCGCACTTCACCACTACACCATCCGGGTCATCCGAGTTATATGGTCTATTTTCGGCTAACGTTTCGACGTCTTCGTCTTCCTCAGAGCCGATGATCCGAGTCGATGGTCCTCGCTTGTTATTCGTCTCGATGTGGCAGCTTCGCCTTCGTGTCGAGTCAGGTCTTCTTCAGTGAGCCATCTCCTCGAAGAGGCATCCTTACTCAGTGATGCCCTTTTATACACGATGGTGATGGTGGATATAATGATAATGTTCGGTGATAACAACTTTTTTTTCGGACATAATCATCGCGCACATCGTGCAGAAGTCGGTGTTATTATCAACTAGCACAAAGCGTAGTAATATTTCGAAACCGACTTTCCTTGAACCTCGGTATCACTAATCAATATGTATTCTTTCTTTGATGAGCTTATACGAGGTTGATAATGATGTTTATTTTCGGCTAACGTTTCGACGTCTCCGTCTTCGTTATGTCCGGAAGGAAAACAAGTTGTTATCACCGGACATTATCATTATATTCACCATCAGCATCGTGTATAAAAGGGCATCACCGAGTGAGGATGCCTCATTCGAGGAGATGGCTCACTGAAGAAGACCTAAGTCGACACGAAGGCGAAGCAGCCACGTCGAGACGAATAACAAGCGAGGACCATCGACTCGGATCATCGGCTCTGAGGAAGACGAAGACGTCTCGAAACGTTAACCGAAAATAAACATCATTATCAACCTCGTGTAAGCTCATCAAAGAAAGAATACATATATGGTCTATGTTGAGAATGTGAACTACGTAACCGAATCAGCAGAGCAGACACCGCCTAGTAAGCGCTGTTTACGGTCATGAAGAAAAACGTGTAACAAATAGAAGTCGTGGTAGTTAATGACATCATCAACACAATATCTCCATATCGATTTTCTTTAATGAGTAAGCACCCGAATTAGGCTTCTACATTGAATTAGTCACAAATTCAAGAGAATCAGTAGCGGATTTGGTGATTTCCTTTGTCAAAATTCCCATGTCAACCTACAGGAATTAGGAGCTCGAGTATTTTGCATATTTCTACGGAGATGGCCGCGTCGCCCACAATTTCACAATCGACTACTTACCCGCAATATTGCCTGCAGGATAGCTTCCGAAAGACGTTGTATTTGGTCCAGGAAACAAAAAAGAATGTGGTTGAAGTGAAAGACTGTCTCATGATGACATTATGGCCCATCGAACATGGACTAATTGATAGTACTGTTCTTCCAAAGCTCTACATAGGATCAGAACATTATATTTCATGCTCAAGGTCCATGTCTTTGTAAAACAGAAAAAAAATGGAATTTTTGAGAATGAGCCTCGGAGCTTTGGTAAAATGCCGCCTTTGTCAGGAGATTTTTATCTCCGGATATGCTGGACAATTTCCTCCTCTGCGCAAGTTTCCGTTTCCTGAGGAACGTTAATCCAAAATCCATGAAGTGAGATCTAGAAGTCGTTATGCGCAAACTTTAGAAAAATAAATGCCAAAGCTACAAACTTGAAGTTGTTTTAAGCCAGATGTGTGAAAGCAACCGTTTTTGAAAGTATTGATAGGGATTACGACAGTCTCATCGAATGAAACAACAATCGCTTTAAGTCGTTCCGAAATTAATACTTGTTCGAGGAATTGCTGAAAACTCATCTAAGTGCTACAACTGGTTCAAACATTTAAAAGGCTGAAAAGGTAGAAGTGCTTCGAATGGATGCCTTACATATTGAATGAGAATTGAAAAATCACATTTTTTAGGCATCTTCGGCAAGTCTTCTGCACACAAAACGATGTTCTTCCAGAGCATTGTGACTTGAGACGAAAAATGAATCCTCAATGATAAGTGACACTGATTCGCTTAGTGGATAGAACGTGATGAAATTCCGCAACACTTCCCAAAGCCAAAATTGCATCAAAAGGATGTCACAAGAGGGTGTGCAGATCAACGAAATGCACCAAAAAGTTCAACGACTGCGACAAGTATTGGTCAACGAAATGGCACCACCCTTCTCCGCTATGAAGCACTACTAAATGTCGCATTATCGAAGCTGCAAAACAACAAGTTGGGCTACAAAACTATGTCACATCCACAATACTCGTCAAGTCACTATACTATCGAATTAAGAAAGGTCAGCAATGTTCGCTAGTGCTGAGACGAATGGACGTTTCACTGAATTTCGTGGCTAGCCCGGCCGCAGCCTTATCTTTGGCATTTTTCTTCTAACACCAATAGTCAAGAATTAGAACGAATTCTGGCCAATTTTGAGAGCGCCTGCGGAATATCGTTTTTCAGATCGCCTTAAAAAGACTTCCATTATGAACGCATTTGTTTCTTATTCTCCATTCACGTTTCCCTTTTTTTTGTATATAGTGAAAAAAACTAAAGACAATGCTCAGCACCCATCTCTTTGATACCACGATTTTTGCCTTAAACTACATTTAAATCCAAGCTCTGCATGCAGTGTGATTAAAATGAAGTAGCGGTCGGCATCGTCAAATGCGTTGCCATTAGCGTGACGTTAGAAGCACTGGTGATATGAAAGTAAAGGAGGAAATGCTATGGTTCTATCAAACTCGACGATTAATGGACATAGGCGCTGCAGCATGCGTAAAGATGTCGGAAACCATTTAGATCAAAAACGTTACGCGTCTTGAAGACGACATGTGGACAACACGAATTCATAGTTTGGTTTTTCAAGCAGGCAACAGAAAGATCACAGATGTAGAATTCAGATTTATTCGTAAAGGCCCTGGAATAAAAATACGATGGTTCTTCTCTCCTTCAAACAAGCAGACAGAGATGATATCGTTGGCTCCTGATCGACTTCGTTAATGATTTGCTAGACCGTGGACAATACAAGCCATTATTGTATTTGTTTACCGTGCAATGAAACTCGGACAAACAAGTAACCAAGGCGAAATAAAATTCGAAAAACGCGGATTGTGGTCAGGGCACTAAGTAACTGCCGTGAGAGAACAACCAAAGAAAAAGTTGTGATGGGAAAAAGTTGTCGACCGTTTTTGTAAGCATAGTTCAAAGATGCTTGACAAATGGTTGATGAGGCACTCGTGGGACATTCTCCGAGCAACAGTTTAATTTTTGCGCTTCTAGACTCTATACGCTCAGTGTTTGCCCATTGGAAAACTCGTGTATAAAGTATAGCATGATAGTGCTTTTATGTTTTGGGGCTTTTTTTTCGTGAATTCCAAAATTTCCATGAAGCACCTCGAAGTGCTGAAAGACCACAAAATCATGCTTCATAGCATCCAGAAATGAGGCCGACAATCACGCGGGATTCAATCCAATTGTCGCATAGTCGTTCGAATTGCCAGTTATGTACCTTATTCACCAAGCTTTCTACATGATTCTTTCTATGCTCGTTCGTATTTTGGTAATCATTAGCGTTTTCCATCCCGAGAAGAACATATAAACGTTGTGCGCAAGTGATCACTGAAGAAAGCACAGCGTCGTTGTTAATTATTAATGGAGCTTTGTCTCCGCTCCTCAGACCACTGAAATTAAGCTAAACGTTGAATTTATTCGCAACCATTTGTTTACCGAAAGTAGGTGGAATGTTCCATAGATATCTTGTCTTGAACTCATCCTATCTAGGTCACCTAAGATGCAAAAGTTTTAAGCTCAAATTTCAGTCAGTCGTTAACTGTATGAAGACCTTCGAGTTCCAGCATTGCTCAAATATTCTATTCTTCCTTTGTGAGAATAATAAGATCAGTAGAATAGTACCAACTAGGACCAGAATTTCACACATGACGTTCGAAATCGACCACTTCTCGTTTGAGTGCAGGTCGTTTGTTACGTTAAGTGGATATTAATTATTTAGATCACTGTGTAATCACTTTTTATTCACTGCCTATTCTTTTTATTTCATGGCAGGATACGATGTGAACTTTTAATTAATTAATTGATTATTTGCCTGTTTGTCCTCCTCACTTTAGTTCGTTCCATTTGCTTTATTTCAAGCACTTAGTTGTTAGATCGACTAGATTTGTAACTATTAGCGAACGCGTGTAGAGGTTAAAAGGGATAAAACGTTCGTAGTTAAGCAATCTCTGAGGAATAGGCAATGCTTTCGATTTCACTGTTTATTGTACAGCTGACTGAATATTTGCTCTACACAATGACTTGCTGGAGTTGCCAATGAATCACTTCAGTATTTTTATCACTTCCAGACAAGTCTAGTAGTAACTTGCTAATCCTGCAATAGTGGAAGGCTTTGTTTGCCTCAGCCGTGGAGCTGAACCAGCAACCGAGGTTGTAGGACACCTTAACCACTCCTCTACATTCACTCCAGCCAACCTATGAAACGTAAAGTTATCACTGGAAAATCTTTGAAACAGGAAATTTCAAATGATAATGGAACAATATATAATTCGTGGTTTTTACTTAAAGAAAGCTCAGGAAAGGTACTCGAGGTAATGTCCCTCTTTGTATTTCTTTAGCTAACATTTCTTGTCTAGCTGTACAACGCAGTTGAGCTTGAAGTTAATGTAGACTGCACGTGATCCTGCGTAGGATTATTTTAGAAAGGGGTTGACTAGGTGGAAAACTCGTGTCCGATTCTAACAATGAACGCGCACTTTCCACAAACGCTATACCTCCTAATAGAGTAACTCTAGATAGTCTTGGTGCGCACTCTGTCTCAGAGTTATTAACACATAACTGTTTTATTTTTTTCTATGATTATAAAGTCATTCCCAAAGAACTTGGAAAATTAGCAGAATTCCGATGACACTAACCATTTTTCCATGTTTTTTTTGCAAATAATGCTCAAAGAAATTGAATATCATGGATGGTAACGCGTTTGGTGAGGATAGCTTTTAGGGAACGAAGCGATACAGCTTACAAATATTCGATATATGTAAACATTCAGTCCTCCATGTGCTCGTGTAAGGCAGTGGTTAGAGGTGCAGTGAAACACACATGCAGTTATTGGTTCGACCTCGAGTTCTAGGCAAACCAAGCCTTTCACCATTCCGGGGCTACCAAGTAGGTATTATACTTGTATAAAAAGATAAAACATTGAGCTACTAGACGGGTAAGGTGCTCCAAGTTAGTGTGTGGGTTAACTATGCATACTTCAACCACCTTTACCGTTCTCGACGAAGTCGAATGGATGGAGCATCTTTAAGCAATAGAGCAAAGCCAATAACTTCGCCGTCTATAGTTAATATTTGGCCTCATACACACCTTTTCTTCATTTCTGATATCTGTATATATCTCATCTTATGAAAAATTGACAAAAAAGATCTCCTTGGTAGGTAGTAGTGTATCCGCCAGTTTAAAGATGTTTTCTATACTACCACGACAAGTGATGGGTTTCTAAGAGCTTTCACCTTGAGCTATTTTTCAACCGACTGGTCTAATTTCGCAAACGATCTCAAGATTGAAGGTTCAGCGAATGTCTTCCATGCCTCATTCGTTTCCATAATTCATTGTGTCCCAATTGAAATTCGGCGCAAAATCCTTGACACTACCCATAGTTGTTCCCGAGGGAATTTGACGGCCGGCCGATCTACGTCCATGCATAGACATCGGCCGACGGGTTTTATGTTGGTGGGCAGTACAGCAAATCGCCTCCAGTATGCCTAATTGTTCCCCTGAGTGTGAGATTCAATTTAACTACCCAGAGGTCATCACTAAAATACACACCATACACAAACACACATACACATATAGACACACCCACACATATTCTCTAACGACCGAAATTCTTTGAAACACTGCTTAGTCCGGCCTATTGCCTTCAACAAAAAAACCACTTAGGTCAGCAATCACTCCTCAACCATTGCCTAAACCACTTGACAGGTGGATAATTCAATTTGTCATAGTTTATGAACAAACGATCTCAATTAGCGATGTCGTCCTAAGTGGTGATTTTCCAGTATTTTTTGATGTACTTTGCACGTGAAAAACCATAAAGCTTTTCCAGCATTTTATCGAACACTCGCATAATCAAACTGACCACGAAAACTGCGATAATGCTTGGAATTTAAGACGTTAAGTTCACGACACTCGACACGAGAAGATAATGTACTTAAATCGCTTGGTTTTCTTAGTTCTTCTTCATGAATTGTTTGCATCTTTAAAAAACTGAGTGAGGATTTCCAATTCTGATATGAATTTCGAAAAAGTAGTCATGAAGCTGAAATCTTGTAACATTCGAACACTGGAGAAAAACAGGTGAATAATAATCAGTGCGACCATAGGAGTTTCAAGTTTAGTTCAAGCCAATGTGTCGGGAATATTCTTTTTTGCAAGCTATTTGCTGGGGCTCATAGATCTTCTAGCTTGAGCTTTTGAAGATCCTCCACAATAGACTGATTCTAGTGATTGTAACTTTTCCAGTTTTTCTTTATTTAACAGAAACAAACCTAGCATCTCTTCCATGGCCATGGTGGTTCCTTAGATCTGTGGAATACTTTGGCGACTTTCTTCACACGAAGCGACACAGTTGCTCGAACTAACATTAATCGAAATACCGTAGTCAGCAGAGTTAGAGAGACTGATTAGTTGAAGGCTAGGAAAGCCTCCGAACAGCTTTGTAGGTTATTTCTGTGTGTTTTTATTTCCGTTATGTCTGGTTATGATTGAGGTACCGGTGAGACGAGTAGTCATGTTTTTTAAGATCTCATTTCCGAAATTAACTTTTATCTCACCGCTCTCGCTTTTCATTGAACCTCATCGGTTAAGATTGCAGTCAAAAACATGCTACATTTGTCGCAATCAAACCCAGCTCGATTCATTCGGTAGATAATTCATCTTTCTGTGTAGAGAGCATTAGCAGAGGGTTTAAACAGTATTATACTGCCGAAAAACTCTCATACAGTGAAAAGACTAAGACAAAAGCTACATCGAGCCTGAAACGACAGGATTTTCATTGAAAAAGGAAGTGACGTGAAATAACTAGTTATTTCACGATTGGATAATTTTTATTCCTTTTTTACTTCGCTATACTGATAAAACGTAATTAAAAGGCGTATTTTGTCTAAAGTTGTAGTAGTTCTTCTTTGAGAAATATGTTAAGTTCATTTGCAGAAGATATTTTATACGCATAACTTTTTCGAAGGTAGAAAATGTCAAATAACGGATGCAATAAAGGAATAAATCGATTCCATTTAATGATCTCGCAAGCGGACTTTCATGTAAGCTAAATAAGACCAATTCGGTCAACGAAACAAGCTATTGAATCAAATTATGCTCAATTGTCGTTGTTCACTTTGATTACCTCAGCGCCACTTTCTAGTTCCACATCGGTGGGATCGTTATGGCTTTCATTAATAATAACACCGTGACATTGGAAAGGGCTTAGACGAGTGAAGAAATCACTGGGCTTAACTAACAGAACTAAAACGCTAACTCCTCGCAAAAAACTTTCCAGAACTTACGGTATTTGGAATAAGAACAACGCTTTGCTTTTCATCTTACCTTAAACGGGCTTTTTCTAATAACATCGCAATCGCGCCATGATTTGTCTACGCAATTAGTTAGTACACTAGAGCTGGACTAATTTCTAAAATTTTGGAGCCTTTCCAGCCACTCTGTTTCTTTTTGGAAATGAATTAGGGAAAGTAGCGAAGATGTCTATGAAGGTGGAAAGTAAAGCCGGTGCCTTAGAAAGTTGACGACTCTTACGAGACTTCTAATTCTCTGAAAAAGTGCGACTGAACCAAAGAACTGCGGCGAACAAATCAATGTTTTTGACGACAAGGAAACTGCTACAGTCATGTGTTTATGAAGCAATAGCGATTGCAGATTGTAACATCTGTGAGACGATTCCCTGTAACACTACATTAGTGATCGTTTTTCAACTTTTCAAATTCATCTCTTCACATCTCTTGCTTGTTTTCCCATCATATAAGTTGGAAATCCCTTTAACTGTTGTCGGATTGCATCTATTGATTAAACCCATATTTCAAAACATTTCTTTTCAGTAACTTTGATGCAATGGCGATCGCTTTCGTATTGTTCTCGTTTATTCGATTGCTAGTTGCTCTACCACAACCGTGCTTTCTGAAGTGTAAGGACAACTATGTCAGTTCCTTGCCACATTCGTATAAAACATGGCAGTAACATAACTTAGAGTTCCAAACATGAAAAAGTTTCACTGTTTCGATGTGTTGAAAAGTGCAGATTTGTTTTTTAGATGAATGGCATGCAGCATTCACTGACAGACGTCTCCTCAGAATGGAGTGTTGATATGGTAACTCCGCTTCACACTCTACTCTCTCAAGGTCGTCGTGTTCAGCTTTTCAATCGGATAGACAACATTTGCAGGTTAATGTCGTAAAACAATATTTCAAAACTGGCTTTTTTTTAACCTCAGTATGGCTAACCAACATGTGTTTAAATTCTATGTTTTTCTTCAATAAGCGGAGATTAGGATGTTATTATAGAATTTATTAGGATACAATAACTGACGTTTCGGCAGTTTCGCCTTCTTCAGAGCCGTTATTTGTTGTAAGTATTTAAGTCTAAGTGACAATCCTCGCCCATGTATTACTCTGTGCGGCTGCTATCCACAAACTAACTGAACACAACAAATAAACGGCTCTGAAGAAGGCAAAACCGCCGAAACGTCGGCTACTGTAACCTAATAAATTCTATAATAACAACCTCGTGTCTGCTCATTGAAGAAAAACATCGATTTATCAATCAATGTGGAGGTTAACAGAAAGTTGGTTTTGGGAATTGCTACGTGTGTTTAAATTGTTGAGGTTACACGAGGTTGTTGCAAAACTTTATTCTGCTAACGTTTCGACGTCTAGTCTTCATCGGACCCGATGGTCGGAATCAATGGTCCACAATTGTTCGTCTTCTCGATGTAGTGTATTCATCTTCATATCGAGTCGAATCTTCCTCAACGGAGCATCTCTCAAATGAGGCATAGTCACTCATTCGCGATGCTCTTTCATGCAGGGCTTTGATAATAGTGATTGTTCGAGAAAAAGTCATTATCACCGTACAATCACTATTATTAGCTACCGTGAACCATTGAGGAAGATTCGACTTGATACGAAAATGAAGGCGCCATATCGAGAAGGGGATCAACTGTGGATCATCGACTGGGATCATCGGTTCTCATGAAGCCGAAGACGTCGAAACGTTAGCCAAATAAAGGTTGTGTAACAACTTGATGAGCTCAGCAATTTAACACGTCTAGTAAAACTATTCTCTCACACACAACGCTTTACGCTGGCTTTTCAATAAATTACGATAATTCCTTGATCACTACAATGCTTGAGTAGTTGGGAACCTCATGTATTTGTAGGTGAGGCTTTGCTCTGTCACAATAAGTGCGTTTACTTCTCTTTCGTAAAATATTCCCTAAATTCTTTCTTTGTTTAGAAGCAAAACCTCGAAAAAGTAAAAACGAAAGTGAGATCCTCCAAAATGTTCGCGAACGTGGCCAGCATGGAAATCAGTGATAAATTAGGGAATACCATCGTGTACCCCTTTTGACGAAATCTGTTTTTCAATGGCTTTCGTAGGTAAAGTGCGAGCTCTGACACACAAAGAGGAAGAAGAAATATGAGTAAAGATCTGAAGGCTCCAATGGTTTTATTGCAACTAACAAATTACCATATGGGATAAGATGTGTTGATTAAAATTTGAGAGCAGCCATTAGTTCCACATCGGTTGCAATCTGGTCCGTGGATGCGGGAGCATTATGTGCCAAGAAATCCTGTACACAAAAGGTTAGGTGAAAATCCCTGAAATAAGCTTAAGATGAATAATCAACAATGCTCTTGCTAAATATTAATTGCTTCTTAGGTTGCAATCATTACACTACGCGAAAGCCATTTCCTCTCAATATTCCCGAGCAGATACTGCCCTTTGAATTCGACGAGGAAAGCTCTTAACTGTTCGTTCACAGTTGTGTCTTGGCAACTGCTAAATAGTTTATCCAAATATTCTGAGATTCTTTAAATAATTATTTTTCGTCTTACTGAAGAGTACTACTTATGTATCTTGGCGTAAAACATACGTTTTCAGAATCTTTATTCCTAGGAAGATCTTCATCCCGTGTTAGGTTAACTCAAATATCGTCGATTTTTGGTCACTAAAATCAAATATCTAATACTTAACTGCTAATGAACACTATTACTTGCAATAAAAGCTATTGTACTCATCTCTGCAAGCAAGGTTTAGGCTGATTTAATCTACCACAGTAAAATTTTATGCTTGTAGGGTCAACGAATTTCCCGCAGCGTTTTCTATATTGGCTCAGTATTTCAAGGTTTTTCAGTGAGTAGTCGGTGTGCTTGGTGATTTAATGGCTGCCCTGTTGCGAAAGAGTCGATATAGGGGATGGTGAAGCTTTTCAGCAGAATTCTTTTAGCTGGTATTTTCGGGAGTGCAACGAAATCGGTACCACTTGATACTGACCAATTATTGGCGTTTTAGTCCACTTTATCGACTACCTGCTAATCTTTTTTGCTTTGGAAGTTTCTTAACAATTCAAGATGTTGAAATGGATAATCCTGCCTCCAAGGTACGAAAATTTCACCGTAGCGTTCTTTGACGAAAATTCGTGGAAAATGTATTAGCACTTCATTTTCTTCCACTCCTCGCGATATCTTCAGCACTTGTACAGAAGAAGCGAAAAACGGAGTCTACCGAATCTACCACTATTTCGATTTTCCAGCATTTCTAGTTCTAAATTCTTTATTTGTTGAAGTGCCACTGAATTTCCATTTAATTTACATGAGCGTATGTGGCGCAGTGGTCAGAAGTGCCCTGCAACACACGTGGAATTGATCGTAGTGCCCATGGCTCACCAAGCCTTCTACCCCTTCAGGGTCTGCAAATTGGTACCAGACTTGTCTGGGAGGATAGTAGCACTGGCTGAATACATCGGTAGGCCACTGCGAGTCATTGTAATGGTCAAATATGCATTCAACCACCTCTAAACGATGCTTAGTGAAGTCGAATGCATGGCGGATCCCTCAGGGAGGAATCAACACCGAAGGCTTTATCTTTTCTTTAAAGTTAGTTGTGAACATTGGAGAACTTCAGGCAGTTGTGCTATAAGTCATTCGCCGCGAAGCTGGTTTTTCTATAAGCGACGATAATTTCTCGACCTTTAGAGCATTTCGAGAGTTAAAAAATCTAGAGCTCATCGAAAAGACTTTTATCCATCTCATTAACCAAATACATATTTTTCATACGGTATGCCTTAAAATTTAAACATGTTTAGAATCGGAGTTTTCACAAATTCGTTGCGGAATTTATGTTTTTGAAATTTTCGGTGAAAAAAATGGCAGATATCAATTTATGCGATACATTGGAGAACACGATCTGTCCTGCTCCCCGAAATTCCACTTATTCATTTGCTTTCCTACTCGAAATATGAGCATTGAATCATAAAGGGGAGGAAATATATGTTACTGGCAGCTGAAAATCAGAAGTTCATCGTCCTAAAACTAAAGAGCATTTGTCTTGTAGGGAAAGAATTGCAAACTGTAGTAGCACTTATTGAAACTACCAGAGTTCAGCTTGAGCTCACATCTCGATCAAAATTTGAGACTGGCCATTATTTTCACATTGTTTGACTCCTACAGAAGTGACATCGTTGCTAACGTATAAATAGACGTCTTCAAGAGCTTACAGTATTGAGTCGTTCCAAAATCCTCGACTATTTCACGAAAGTGTTAAGGTCTACGTTGTGCGTACGGTTGCCTATGCCTCAGTGACCAAATACACCCTGGATTTGGTTAGAGATAAGAAAATATGTTATTCGTGTGAAAAAAATGAAAACAAGCTGTTAGAATAATGACAAATGAAATGCGTGCACAAAACGACACAGGGACAGAAAGACATAAAACTTTTTTTAAAACAAAGCGCCATCAGTTGGCGGTAGCATTTGTTAAATAGTTGTTCTTCAATTGCTTAAGCGATCAATTAGCAACAATTCCTTCTAAAATACTTTTATAAAGTTGAATAACACTGAAAAAGGTCTTCTTCGTGCAGTCACCCCTCCTTTCAGAGTTACCGACTAGATTGGAAGATTCTTGGAAACCTATTTTACTGCTGTAATTACTAAACGTTCTCTAGCTCTCTGAGCAATGTTCCTTTTCTCCTCAAGGAACGCAAATATTTTAACTAATAAGTCCTTAAAGTACATTTCTTGTTTTGAGTCTACGTTTTCTCACGAATACGCTTCCAATCAACATGTTTTTAAATTGTTGAGCTTACAAGAGGTTGATACGTATATTTATTTTGGCTAACGTTTTCGCGCCTTCGTCTTCATCAGAGCCGATGTGAACCAGTGGTCCACAGTTGTTATGTCCACAGAAAACTGTTAAGCTTCTAATATTAGATAATTTCTTAACTTGCACGAATAAGCGCTGTAAGAAAACTGAAATGAATTCTGTTAACACCGCGGCATCATTATGAGGTTTCCCATCTGGATTGAAATATTAATCTAACCAGTGTGAATGTCCAGCTTTCATGGTTATCATCAGAAGTAATCATAAGTACGGAAGAATGAACCTTCGTCCCAATATATTCTGTCAAACAAACATTTACAGAGCACCAAATATGGACATAGCTGTACTCGTTAGCCCAAAGAATTAAGTCCGAAGTCCATGGCAAACATTGTGATAAGGTGGATTAGTTAGATCGTATAATCGAAAGCGATGGAAACACGGAACGAATCTATAAGGTCGTAGTCAGAGGATTTTTTTGAATTAAGTTTACAGCGTCAAGAAAAGTAATTTCAGTTGCCTGTGTCACCTAATACGCCACGTCGACCTCTTGATAGAGTTCTCCAAAAACTTGCCTACCACTTACGAGTACAAATAGCGTAATTCTCAGCTTTCAAAATCATTGTCAGCAATACCTACCGCTGATGTTTCTTCTGTTATTTAAAATTTTATGCCGTTGTTTATTCATGGGACGCGCTCTATCCATGCAACACTGAACTCTATTTAGATTTCTAACTTGAATACTCTTCTGTATGATGCGATAAAAAACACTAGCTACTTCTTTGTTTGAGGTTTGACCAGGGATATGAACTCTGAAATCTGAGAAGAAAGATCCTTTAAATCCTTTGAATGGAAATATAAGGATATAAACGGATTCTTTCGTAAAATGATGTTACAACTCAGTCGTCCAACAGTGCTTCAACATACTTTTCACTTCTTCTATTGTGCTTAAAAGTATGTCGTCAACAAAGCATACATAGCTGAGTTGCTGAAAAGGCATCATTCTGATCATACGTTTTTTTGCATAGTCCGCAAAGGATGGTGATGTTTGCCATCTGGAAGGCTTCTATAAGTTGCATGACGATACGGATTTTAATCGCTGTTCGTTGTCGCTTACACATCAATCTATGCTTATTTGCTCGAATGGCTGTTGTTTCTCAACACATAAGCTTAGGTAGAATATTCATTTTGTTACTGGATAGCTAGGTAGTTCATTTTCATCGCGTTGGTTTTATTTTGGACATTATTTAACTACTAAACTTTTTTTTCGAGAAAGCGAAGATGTTAGGGTGTACGCAGGACATCATCGCCTTTTGTAGGTCGAAAAGAGGTTTTGCAAGTTAAGACTCCATATCTGATGTTATAGTAACGATTCCTTGCGATGATTTACTTTTATCTGAGCTTCCGCTTGTTCAATTTCTCGACAGGTTTAACGATCTTGAATTTCAATTTGAATGCCTGGTTAACCTTTACTATAAGTGACTCTGTAGGGTGGATTGCTCAAAGTTTCGAGTCGTATCCTAATGGAATCGTATGTGCTTCATTTCTTCACCGTTGCGATGGTGTGTCAGATGTCATAACGCTGTTCGATTTGAAAATAAAACATATTTCCTAACTTTGCTCCATATTTGCGCATAACATTTCACAGGCTTATTTTTTTCTGTGTAGATAATTTATTTTATATTATTATAGTACTTATCTTTTTAGACTAAATACAGTTTACCAACAGTGTTTATCCATGTGCCCAGAGAATCCAGCCAAACGCATTCTAATGAGTGGGCAAACAGCTTGGAACATTATTTGCGATGACTTCAGAAACGATACTGGTAACGGCTACTTCACAGACAGCTACTATTCTACCACTAAATGTGACTACCTAGATTTCCGAGAGGTTGTTGTGCCATGTTGGTCAACAATGGGAGAAACACTAACAAGTCACTGCGCTCCGATGGCACACTTTCTGCAAGCCGAAATTCTTCAACTCATGGAAGGAGGTTTGGAAAACGTGCACCAAGGATTGGATGGCCTTTGTAGGTAATCTCTTCGAAGGCATAAATATTTTATTGCTTTCGGGTGAATTTTGATGTTCTGGCATAAACAATTTTTAGGTGTGTACACTCCTATGACAAATGTTTTGTTAGAAAAAATTACGAAGCTTGTGGCTCAAAAGCTGGAAAATTTTTAGTCAAGTTGACTCATCAAACATCGCAGTGAGTTTCGCTACTGCTTTTTTTTTTACTACTGGAATGCTTTCTGTGGTAAATTTAGTTGCTAAAATTCTTTAGGATAGCACACACTTTTTTTGCACCGACTGCAACGAAGTAGGTCCTTAATCAGGTCCCAGGGTCTCACAGTGGTGGCTTTGAAGTAGCAAAGCTAAGTGCCGTATCTCGAATATTCATTAATCGTGGATGTCAGCCTCACTTTGTCGAACGCATAAAAGACCCGTTTTCACGGAGAATTGTGCATACACCAACAAAATTATCACCTGACTTGCAATTCGCGAGCTGAGAAAGATTTTATTTTCCTAGGTAGCTGTGGTATGGCTTTTCGAAGTCATCGCGACAAACGACCACCAGGCCTTGTTTGTCAGGGAGATATTAGTTACATTGCAGCTAGATCTTTCAAAGACTACAGCGATTCCTACTGTTGCTTTGGCTTGAAAATGTCGTAGCTTTTCCAAGCATGGGTGACTTGTACTGTGTACTGTGGTATTTTCGCATATGCTCAGTTGCTTCTTCAAGCACTGGAACAGGAAATCATATGAGAGTATCGGACCAAAGTAGAATTTGGTTCAAATGTAAAACTACTGTTTTAAAATATTTGGGAGTAGTCGAGTTTAGGATTATTTCCTGTTGGTTTATATTTTTAGCTGTCGCTGTCATTCCAGAATTATCTCTTTGCCAGTTTTTGTTGCAAATAGTGTCGAGATATTTTAAAAATTCACTAGTTCGTGGTGCCCGTTTAGTCGTTGGCATATGTTGAACGATGTCTTTGTATTCAGTGCCCTTATGGAACTACTGGATAAAGTTCTCAAGTTGAATGATCTGCCAAGAAGCTGTAAGGATTGGTTAAGTCAGAAGGATATCGGCGGATTACGACCAAGAGCCATCGCTAGACGACTGAGAAACAGCTGTTTAGCACTGGCCGATTCGATTCCAATCATTTTTGTAACGTTGAAAGCGTATTTATTTGTTTGACTAGGCTCAACATTGGCTATTGAGGTATTTCTTAATTCCCGTTCACGTGTCTTTCGCTCTTTTTCTTTATTCAAGCAATTTTTTTGGTGGAGGGGGGAGAAGGGGACAAGAAGAGCCACTGATTCTAAATTTTTATCTAACTGTGTAACATAACATGTATTGTAATGCATGTATTATAGACGAAAACATACGAATGAGAAAGCTTTTAATTTAAAACTATTTAAAAACCGATTTTAAAGTTTAATTTTAGACTGACCATTGCCGTATTATGTTGTCGCTCTTTCACATAAAATATTTATTATTTCTATGAGCTTAATATTCTTAAATGTAACTAAAAATTCTGACAAATTTTTCGGATGTGTAAAGTAGTATCTTAGACAAGTGAGAGGTATAAATATTTAGATGATGCTGGTTTCATTAGCTTTGCAGTGTGAACGGAGTGAGTGGTCACAGCTGGTGTAAGCTACTCTTTCGTTTTCGCAGCATTGTTACTAGGCACCCGTGTCAACTCTCATGATGAATAACGGCTGCAATTAAAATTTTTTCGCAGGATCCAGAAAATAATTTCTGAACGTTTGAATCTTTTCTAGAACAACTATTGGATGATGTCTAGGTTACTCATCGCAAACCTCAAGATAAGAGGATACAGCACTTGCTGTTGATCAATCCGTGAGGAATGTGCCATGAATTCGACTTCATCAAGCATCGCTAAAGAAGGTTGAATGCATATCTAGCCTGCACAACTACTCGCGGTAGCGAATCAATGTATAAACTAATTGCTGCTCTCCGCCAGATATGGCATTAATTTGCCGACCCCGAAGGAAAGGAAAGTTTGGACAGCTAGGGACGCTAGATCGAACCAGCGATGGACCCAGTGTTTACTGCAGGTCATCATCTTTAATCCCTGTGTCATGCACCCTCTCAAGTCGATGATAACGAAGTTAAATTTTTCTATTAAACTGAGAATTACCGCCATAAAGCGTTTCTGTCATACCACATTTAAGGTGCGCAGTGGAAGACATGAATGCATTGTTTCTACGTGCCACTTAAAATCGCACAGGTCCCAATTTCACTGATAATCTGCTTATTGAACGAGCATTACATTCACTCGAATCTCGAATTCCGTGCTATAACCTTTCCCAGCTCGTCGATAGAAGATAGCAAAGCAGTTGACTGTACTGTTTTCAGAATGGCAATGATTCCTGGCACTGGTTTGTTTACTTAGCTATTAGCTGAGCTTCCAGGTGGCAGTATCGAATCCTTTCAGCTTGCAAGGCACTGAAGTTACGTTATATATATAATGTATATATATAGCATATATATAGTATATAGTGACTATATATATAATATAGTATATAGTGACGTCCTGGAACATCTCCAAACGTTAGGACTGAATAAAAAGGTACAGCAATTTTGAAGTTTTCACATGAGTAACATTCTAGAAATTTCCTCTCAGAATCAAGCTCTGTTGTGTGGAGAGTGATTGAGAAAATAAACATAATCAAATTACTAAAACTGATTTCTTATTGGACGCGATATTGGATCTTACTTACTTCGTCTTGTTAACGATGTTGTTAATTTTACCAAACATTTCTATAAATCCATAGCGAAGTCTCAAAAAAATTTTCTATCACACATTAGGCTGTTTTGCAAACATCCATCGTACGGGTCGTTCGCTTTCTTGGAAACGAGACAAGTGTCACAGAGTTCACACATCAGATGACAAATGTGGATCTCTCAAATGGGAAAAGAAACTATCAATCACGGATGAGGAGCTAAATGAGCTGTGACTATAAGGCATTCCTCTCTACGATTTATACTGAGGATTACTTGCGCTTATCCGAAACTTTCGCGATGTTTTAAGCATCTCCATTTTTCAAACGTATACTAGAACCGTTGTTAGCTTCAGTCTACGCTCATATGACGTACTAACCAAGTCGATATAGTTTACACTGCGACGTTACGCTTTGCTTTCAATGCACACGTACCTGATATCAATAAGGTTTTAAACTTTAAGTAACCAGATCCCAGCTTAGAATGACGTCTATTAAATGAAGTATAGATAAACAGAGTCCAAAAATCTTCACTAAAAAGATACGAGTTTTCTTATTCTGTTTTTCCGAATCCCACGAATCGCTTTTTTTCGCCTTTGAGATCCGGCAGAATACGGACTATATCGCCAAAAAACCAAATTTCGCTCCTAAATTTTGCAAATGCGAATTCGAAATAGGTTTTAAACTAAGATAAGGGAAAGGTCAGTGCAGTGGTTAGTGATGTCGTCGATCAGAAAACAAAGCTGCTAGTTCGATCCCTTTCCCAATGTTTTCCTCTGATTCACACAGAACGGCTTAGCTCGGTTATTTCTAAGATTACAAAGGGAGACAACTCAAGCAGCATTCAACAACATTCATGAAAAGAGAAAATAATTAAGCAACAGCCGATGCAGCATGTGATATGTTCGAAGACCATTATGGGCAATGAATGCGAGAAACATGAACCGAATGCAATAAGTGGTGAAGTCGGCACAGTTGATGTGATAACAGTTCGTGTAAAATAGTAAAAAAAAGAAGCAATCTTAAATAGCATTTTTCGAAAACAAATAAAATAGACCAATGCCATTTCCATACGTTTTACAAATCTTGAGGTCTTCAAGTGCTCTCGATGTTAAAAAACCATGGACGGTTAGTAAAAAATCGCCCTTACGCGATAAGGAGGGAAGTTAAAAGAAGGAAAATCGTTTAAAAATATCAACCAGTGCTAGCAGACCTTGCAGCTTTTCCACGGCTCATCAAGAATAAATTGCTTTTCTGTTTTCTTGATGAGAAAACGCACGGTTGTTGCTACGGCAGTTTTCCGTCAACAATAGGAGACGTTTCGATGGTTTCACCATTCCAGAGCCTAGAACGATCCAGTCGGCGTGTAATCTACCCAGCCAAATACATCTATAACCTGAAAAGATAAAACTTAATAAGTAAATGTTTACTTCCACAATAAACAGTTTTCGTTAAGCATTCAGTTATTCACAAGTCCTCCAGGTATTAATGAAGACTAGTCGAACACAGTCTTACCGGGTGAAAAGTGTATCCGGCTCAAGTCAAAAAATCAGCCTGAGGCACGAAGTTGCGTCGTATCGCGAAGCCCTTCTACTTGCGATTCACTTTTGGGCAACAGGAGCTTATCCAGAACGCTTCAAGCTTTTTACGCACCAATTTTGTGGACAGCTGCGCCAGGATAGTGAGTTTTACGTGTTCTCTTATAGGAATCTAAAGCGGTCTACCGGTTTCGCCAACGTATTCTTGCCGCCTCTATAAGAGATTAGATATACTGTGCCCTAACTCATGCAGCTACCGCCTCTGCCATTTAGGGCAATTTATGAAATTTCGTGTTACTCAGACGTATATAGAGGCAGTTACGACCGGTTTGACGTTTTGGAGTGTTCAGTGTTATTTCATTTAATGTAGGCAAAATCTGTAGAATAGCCATTTTTCAGGACCTTTACTTTGTTAAAGATGGAGGGAGAATAAACGAAGCCTTATTTCAACTAGAATAATCTTTTCGAGGTGTAATTTTTTCTAAAACTACCCTAAGTACCTATCATTTGGCACTCACTGAAATGAAAATTTTGGCTAGAAATTCAGGGATTCCTCCTTCTGATTGTTTTCGCTGCGCAAACTGGCAGGTTTTAGAAACACGTTTCTCACATGCGCTTTTTTTGTGGATGAAGTGTGAGAGAACAGGTGATGAACCACTAGCATTTGTAATTGACTTTTGGTACCAATTCGTGATGTAGCCGTTTATGGACAGGTCAACTCGAACGCTCAGAAGTGAAAGCAAGTCTTCCTCGTCCTCTCCCTGATAAACTTGATGTGCTGCCGCTGCTGGTTCAGCATTCCAGGACGAGTATCCATCTTTTTTCAATAGGTAACAAGATGGAGAAAGCAGTCATCTACATACTTACTGTACAGTAGTGGCATGAGACTGCATACGGGAACTGTATTTTAGAGATGATCGCAGTGTCATGTAGTGCCAGTCGCTGTCCCATTGTCTACTCTCTTCTTTGTGCACATAATTTTTTAAACCATTTTAAAATTGAGCGATTCAGGTAATCTTTTACCATGGTCAGAAGCTGCCGAATCGAGAAACCATACATGTTTATTGCTTCTTCATATTCATGAAGAACTCGCGGACATTCCAGATTCATTCGCCACGTTTGTATAAAGGGCGATAACTTCGGAGGACTCCATCAAGTACGAACTGTTAGACTACATGATGCGTAGACAATCGGGGTTCATTTGAAATGAAATGCTATATGTTTGAGCAACTGGTTGAATATTAGGTTTATGAACTAAGTTTTTCTACCCGTGGGTCCGTTTTTGAGCGTTGTTGGAAAATAGCTGCGCAACAAAGTGGTACCGAAAACCAGGTAGCAAAAATTAGTTCATTACGTCTTCTCCTACCTTACGCACAATGAAAAGTCTGTTATGAGAATGTGCCTCGAATAGACACGAGTGTGTTCACAGAAAGAGAGCAAAACGAGGAATCACTCAATTTCGCATGGCAAATAAGCATTTCCAATGGCTACAAATCGGTAGTTGTTCGTAATAGATTTAATACAAACAGAAAGCCCCAAAGTAAAAGCAAGGTCATTTGTCGTTCCATTTACCCGAAACGAAATAGAAGGAAATACAAAGCGTGTCTTAAAAAGTGATGGTTTAGAGAAATGAGTAGTACTGATTGAAATATTATTAGCACTCCATGGCATCAACTAGTTCGTAGCGGCTTGTATGATCACAATGTTAACTTTTTATTTTGTGCCTATTACAATTTCTCACGGGGTGGTATTATGTGAAATACAACCACAGTGAAGCTGAGATATTTGCAAAACTCCATACCGCAGGTTTTTGCGGTAGGGAACAAAAGCGCTATTATCCTTTCCGCAGGATAACGCGTTCACCACCACACCATGCGAATTCTTCGTTTCAATGTCACTCACCAAGTTTCCCGTCTACCAGTGCCATCAGCAATCACCTGTTAATGGGGTTCCTCTTGGGAGCGCAAATCAGCACTGAACCCATTTAAGCTCACGCCGTAGTTAGAACCACATTGTTGACTTCTTATTCGCTGCCTACTACAATTTTTCACGACAGGGTGTTATGTTAAAGACAACCACAATGGAGGGAGGCAGAAAAGTGACTTTCTGTGAACCTCGGCATAAATAGTTGATACACTTTTTATATGATCTTATGAGCTAATCTGGTTGAGCTGATGTGAGGTTGGTATAGGTTTTCGCTGTCGTTGTGGTTGTTGTTAGTGTTGCTCGTCGATGACCGACTTTTCGGCGATTTCGTCTTCCTCAGAGCCTGAACGCATTTTATGTAACAATAGCCTTATCTTTGATAAAATATCTATAGTATTAATAAAGAACAAACGTATAATTAAAAGCCATATTAATCAAAAAAACTGCTCACCGTGCTGCTGCGAGTGGGACCGCCCACGAGTTATTCACGTGAGATGGTGAAGGAGACCAACCCGGTCAAAAAATCATTTTGAAATAAGGTTTCAGATCACGAGTGGTAGTGAGGCGTTCGCCTTTCCGATTTATCTTGGAATTTTCGAAATTCGTCAAAAACGTCTCAGCAGTCTTGCGCGTTTATGTTTTCTATTCCTGCGCTAGGATCCGGCCAGTCACTTCAAAATCATCGCTATTGTGCATGTGTGCCCAATGTGTACCTAGAGGAGTACTTTGACGAATTTTATTCTTCCCATCTAGACGTTTTTTTTGTGCTGACATATAGCGAGTTATCAGTTTCTCCAATGTATTCCTCACCGCTGGCTTTACACTAGATGAAGTATATTGTACCTAAACTCATGCAATCACGTCTCTCCCGTTAGGGCAGATCACAGAGTTTTCTGAGCTGCATAAACGATCACGGAGGTGATTGTGGACTAATTGAAGGCGTAGTGTATTGTGTCGGAGTTCAATGACCGCCATCTAACTTTCTATTACTTTTAACTTTGAAAGCAATGTTCAAATTATGTTGAATACAACCTCACTGATGTGATGCCTTTGCATTCAATTTCCACTTGATTATCTGCAACCGACACTATTTACGAAAACTTCAATCTTTTTCGAGCCAATATTGATGCTATTAAGTCATTAAAGTCTTCTCAATTTGCTGCACAAATCAGTGTGGTATGCCTTTTAGGGTGTCTGTAGCAGTGACATTTGATAAATTCCCACTCACTTCCAATACAATATGTCTATTTACTGACGCTCGACCACCCCCTTCCAGTATACGAGTAGTTGATGACGTAAAACACAAATAATTCAGAGTTCATTCAAACGAACTTGAATGCTTTTCTTATTTTCTGCGATATATTTATGTACATA
>UYYA01004937.1:21128-51773 GCA_900624975.1 Angiostrongylus costaricensis
TCTGAAGAAGGCGAAATTCGCCGAAACGTCAGCTTAATCGTGAACAAAGAATAATAACACCTCGCGTTTGCTCAGCAAAAAGTGCGAACAAAATCACTTATTAGAAAGTAGTAAACGTCCCTATATCACCAGTTCGCAGATGTTTTTCCTATAGAACAGGCTTAGAGAAGGTGAAATCTGGTGGACCAGGAATGAGGAACAATGCGGCTGACATTGACCAGCAGGATGCAAAATTAGACGAATTTCAATGTTGTGCACTATGATACAGATTTTACCGTTTTACGCCATGAAACAATTTTGCTGTTGTTACAGTATGCCCGGTCGTCCGTCACACATAAAGATATTGATAGCATTCAATCCTCCTGTCATTCCGTCACGAATTATGCCTCAGCGACGAGTAGAGTCACTAGAAAATGAGAAGGTACGATCGATCTCCATGTGCGATAAAGTGGTAAATGATAGACTACGTAGTCGCTCAGTAGATTCATCGCCCACTACTCTGAGCCTTCGAGAACTTTTGGATTCTGTTTTCTTATTTTTCCATTAATACTTATAATGGAGGCCTTAGAATTTACACCTACACAGATTCTTTCACAATGCCATGTATGGTCGAACACCTGCAGCTCGATGTACGAGTCTCGTCGCTATGTTGCTCTTGTCACCGACATTAGCGGAAAATCCGTTTTGGCTTCCAGGTGGGGATATTCAAAGTTCTACATACACAGCAACGAAGAGCTAATACAATGTGGTTTTTGAAGAAAAATGCCCTGGACGTGGTCTTTTTCTTGCGAAAAATTCGCTCGAAACAGCAGCTTCCTTCCTAAGAAAAACAAATACAGTAACTGGTGACCTAATCATCTTATTCATTAATACTCAAGGTTTCTTTCTCCCGTTTCTCCACCATCCTCGGTGCCAAAATCAACTACCGAGCAGATGCATTCTGTGAAAATTGCTGCTCAACTCGTGAGTATGATTCCATTCGTCACCGATCCATCGCTATTTCCTGGTTCGACAGACGTTTGGACGACTATTGAGAAGGTTTACTTTCTCTTTTTTCATATTAATCGGGTTTATAACTGACGCCTTTCTCTAATCATTCAGTTTTCCCTTCCTGGTTAAGGTGGTTACAGGAAATCACAAGTGAGCGCGATGTGACCATTTATCGCAAATTATCCGAATATAATGTTAACTTTTTCTATATTCTGCCTATTACAATTTTCACGACAGGGTATTATGCGAAATCAATAACAATAATGCTGAGATATTTGCAAAACTCCGGACAGCGTGTCTGAGGTGGGGATCGAACACGCTATTAGCCTTTCAAGGAACTAACGCGTTCACCACCACACCATGCAGGTCCTTAGGTTAACTGGCTTCAGTTCGGCTTCCAGATGAATCCCGTTGACTGGTGATTGCTAATGGCACTTATCGATAGAAAACCAGCTGAGAGAAATGAGAAACGAAGGACCCACATGGCGTGGTGGCGAACACGTTAGCTCTCGGAAAGAGTAATAGTGCGTTCGTTCCCCACCGCAGACACCTGTGGTCCGGAGTTTTGAAAATATCTCAGCATCATTGTGGTTAATATCCGAATATAGTTATTGTTGTTGTTACAGTTTTTGTCGATTGGTTGTGGTGATGAGGAAGAGCATGCTGTACTACTATGCTGCTGGCTCCTTTCACTACAAATACCCAGTTGTTTAGTTCTTGGTGAGTGGTCTTCCCAAAATACTGTCAAATCTAATGTCACTACACATTTCACACTTATGCGTTTTTTTTATAGGATCTGGTCTGCCTGAAGGATTGAATGCTGCGTATGTATTCGTGAATATGCACGATGGTATTTATCTTGTGAACCCTTGTAATGGTAAATGTTGGAAAAGTATAATCCTTCCCATATCTAATCAATACCCATGTTTATCATTACTAGGTTCGGTCTATTCGTCGGCAGACACTATGTGTCCAATTATTTCTATCGGAACAATTATTACTCCCACTAACATCTATGGAAATGTGCAACCGTATTCACATCCTAGTCAAATGAATTTCGATCTAAATGTGAGTTGTAGATCTCTAGAAAACTTTTTACCCTTAGAAATTTAAAATTCTCCTTTAAAAATCAAGAAAAATGAAGAACCTAAGAAGAGATGGTTCCCGATAGTCAAAATTTTGATGAATTCACGATGTTTTGGTTTTGAGGAAAAAATTCTAGCTTTCCATTGCAGAAGACCAGCGATTGGAGACCCGTTTTCGACAAACAAATAGTCGATCTTCGTTCTGTTCAATCCGCAACCATTTCTTATACACAGGTAATTTCTTTTATTCTGGACGACTGGTCTTTACATCCACTATGTAGATCCCAGCACTTCTTGCGTTTAATCTGTTTCCTCGCATCCATTAACCACGAAGGCCTTCAAACTTTTCGCGTGTGCGTTTGGATGCCGCTTTCTTTATGAATGTCACTAAATGCTGGTCTAGTCAATTCTTCCTGGGGATAGAGGAGCTGGACCGTGTTCCCACTTGAGTTGCAGGGAGTCCAATTTTTCCGGACAACTCCTATACAAATTTCCCGACTCCGAATGGATGGCAGAATTGATGGAAGTGGGATAGCATCGAATCAGTTAGTAGTGAACAGAATCCCTACCACTGCACTATATCCCCTCCCCTTTACCTTAGAAACAGATAAACGTTGTAGACTACAGAAAAACATAACTGTGTTGAAAACTAGAAAACACAACTGCAGTAACAGTAAACTGGTACGGTAGCTGTTTCACTACAAAAGCAACGGTATTCCTAATGAAGAAATAGGGCACATATAGTCATAAGTAGTTGGTCCGTCACTAGAATCAATGCACCTAAGATTTTGTTTACCGCTCAATTAAAGCGACCATAAATGTACTTTCGAAAAAGTTAAAGTTATTCCAGTTGACGGGTGATTGCTGAAAGCACCGTTAGGGTAAAAACTTGATGAGAAAGAGGCAAAACAAGGACCTCGATTGGTGTGCTCGTCAATTCACCTATTCTGTTCCATGCATCGCAAACGATTCGTAACATTGAATGAAATAAAATTAAACAGCTGCCCATCATTTGACCAGTTATAGACTACAATTTTAACGTTACTTTTAGGTGTCCGAAGACGCACTAGTCGAGCTAAGGTCAGCGATTGAACGTGAGATAAAATTGTCCTTTGATGAGGCACGACAATACGGTATTCCGCAGTGGAATCTGATGGCGTCAAGGTGAAGAAGAACTCGTTTTGATTCCTTGAATACAAAACAAGTTAGAATTTCTCTACTTTTGGTCCAATTTAGCCGCACTTTATCACTTCTGATGTTTGAGCCCGTATTTCCGCGATATTCCCGGAAAATACGGCTGCAATATTTTTTGTTAAATTTTTCGCCATAACAAAAAAACTGGCGCATGTGGCGCAGTGGTGAGAGGCGCCCTGCAACACACTCGAGGAATCGATCACGCGCCCATGGTCCACCGAGCCCTCCATCACTCCGGGGTTGGCAAATTAGTACCAGACTTGCCTGGGCGGATAGCAGTACTGGCTCAACACATCGGTAGGCCACCGGGAATCATTGTAAAGGCCAGATGTGCATTCAATCACCTCCAAATGGTGCTTAATGAAGTCGAATGCATGGCGCATACTTAGAGGGATTGATCAACGCTGAGGGCTTTATCCTTTATCCTTTTTAACAAAGAAATCACAAGTGGAGACATTTCAACTATAGTGTGAAGATAAGTAAACGAATAAGTATACTAAGTACTCTCTTCATAAGGAGGCGTGCAACTGTTGAAGAGTAATGGATTATTGAGAAATTTAGTAATGAAGAAACAACAATCGTATATTACGACTGTGACAGGATACACACTCGTCCTTATTTTTATAAAGGATCTGGAAAATGTTAAGGTTGTTGCGTGAAATCATTCAAGACGAGCAGGGGTCGATCGACGAACGCTTGGCAAGGTTAAGAGAGTCTTATACCGTAACGGCAAGCTCAATTACGATACCATACAAGAATGTTCAGGTTTGTGACTCTTTAGAAATTATGTGCTGATTGGTACTGTACTTCTTCGAAAAAGAAGAGAAGCAGTGGATGATTTTGTGGAATCATGAAGTAAAAACTACAATTACTTTCTGATTAAAGGACTGCGTGAATGCGGTTATGCGATGCTCTGTACACACGACAACATCGGTGTCTACACAGTTCGCACTAGCAGTTCATCTACAGTCAGCTTTTGATCATGTTATCATTTGTAATATTGGTGTTGGCATGCTCACGCCTAAAAAATAAAGTTTTATGTTATCAAGATGAATCAATTTCTGAAAGAATATCGGCAATGAACTTCTCTCTTGAGCCGAGCCTGTCAATTATGCTCCGCTCTTCATAAAATCGCTTATAAATTGTAAGTGGACATCCAGGAAGAGTTAACAATTCACTAGCGGTGGAAAATCTTAACAAGTGTTTGATGCGACGACTAGAATGACAATGCGATCCGGAGTTTTGCAAATATCTCAGCATAATTGTGGTTACATTTCACATAATACCATGCCGTGAATAATTACAGTAGACAGTAAATAACATTTGACATTTGATATAGTCTACCCTCAGTCCTCGGAAGGGAGATAACGCAGTGGTTAATGATGAAGTCCACGGTCTCGGGTAGACCCATTATCCCTCAAGCAGCAGTGTAAACAACACGCGAAATGTTTGAAAGTCATTGTGGACGATGAATGCAAACGAATCAAATGCAAGTGCCGGAATCTGCACAGTAGATGTGATAATGGGTCATGTAAGTTCTAGATTTTACTTCTAATATAAGTCATCTGCAATATTCCACTGAGTGATATACGTCATGCACGTTAAAGTAAGTATAACGCAACTAGTTACTCGGATACTAAAGATGGCCCATAATCACTGGATGTGCGGACCTCAGCATAATTTCCATTTTGTAGGGATTTTGTAGTTTAGCTATTGTGGTTTCCCTGGAGTACCGAGGTCAGCCAAGCCAAAGCCTGCCTCAGGTTATCACCATCACAGGCAGTCGCCACCATTGTGGATCAGAGAGATATTTACCTCTATGCGACTAGTTTAATACCAGGCCGGTGGTGATTCCTAGTATTAATTTACTTTTAGCTGCGCTTACAAATGGACCTAGCACCCAGGAGCACCCCCAGCCTAGATAATGCGGTAAAGTGTTGGGAGGAAAACGCAATTAAATCGTTGCATAATGATTATGTATTTTTTTTCTTTGATAAGCTTACACGTGGTTGGCGAACAATTTTTGGCTACCAGACGTACGGATATTTCAAAACCGACCTTCCTTTAACATTGGTATTACTAATCAACATGTATTCTTTCTTTGATTAGCTTGAAATATTGTTACTGCTCTTCGCTAGCTGATAATGGTACCGACTTAAGCAGGATGGATTGTCCTAGAAAAACAAGTTACTTTCACCGGACAATCACTATTGTCAGCCATCAGTATCCTGCATAAAAGAGCTTAACCGAGTGAGTATGGTAATCTCATTCGAGAGATGGTCCCCTGAGGAAGACACTAGTCGATACGAAGGCGAAGACGCCACATCGAGACGAAAACGAACTGTGGACTACTGACTCGGATCATCGGCTGTGATGAAGACGAAGACATCGAAACGTTAGCCGAATAAAAATTGCTTACCAGCCTCGTGTAAGCTCGTCAAAAAAGAATACATGTTGATTAGTACTACCGAGGTTAAAGGAAAGTCGGTTTTGAAATAGTGATTGAGGAGTTACTTTTCACTCCTGAGAACTGCATGGTTAAATCACAATGTTTAACGTTTTGTTTTCTGCCTTCTATAATTTTCATGGCAGGTTACTAAGCGAAATACAACCACAACGTTGCTGAGATATTCGCAAAACTCTGGACCGCAGGTGTATCTCAGCAATGTTGTGCATGGTTAAAGTTGAAGCCATCACTTTTTTCTTCTCAAGATTCCATAATCAAGACATTGAAAGCCAATACAATACCAGGCTAAATCCAAGCACGAATAACTCGTCGAATATGAGCTGTTACAGCGTAAAATCTACAATTACACAACTTCAAAAATAGGAGAAAATTCAAGAAGGAAGCAAAAACCCATGACAGAAGTACTCGCTATGAATGATAAAACCTAATCGTAGCGCTGCAAATTTTCGAATCCACAATAGTCAGTGACTACCTACGTTGAAAGAATGAAAGGCTCTTCAACTCCTTGGCTGCAAGACATGTCTTACAACACATGAATAGCTCGTAGTTCACACCCATCCCGCCACAACTAAGCAGTTGTCACTCATGACCTGGAAAACTGGGACCATATTTGGGTGGAAGAGTCCTTTTATGCCGGCTAATTCGTGGAATACATCTCGTCAAGTCAAATGAAGAACATGAATAATCGCTTAGCTCAACATAGAGTGTTCGATTTCGTATGATTTTGACGCGCTGGACTTTTTGTTGACGCTATAGAGCGAATCTAAAGCTTGCGCAGTTGAACTATTGCATAGTAATATTAATAGATCAATCTTTCCAATGATTTACCGCCTCATGATGGCTGGGAGGTGTTTCTGGGGGTCGCGGTCCGATGTACAACGGGAGGGATTCATCGTTCCAGCAGGATCAACCACGTTAAGGAGTCCGGTGTTTATCTCAGGAAGCATGGTTAAGAGTTAACCAATACCACGATCCAACCACCGTCCTGGTAACAAAGTCGCATGGTGGCAACTCACTCTCTGATCCACAAGGGTGGCGACTGCCCGTGGTGGTGTTAACCTGGGTAGACTTTGGCCAGGCTGTCCTGGGAACTCCAGGGAACCATAGTGGCCAAGCCAGCAAACCTCCAAAGAACGGAGATTATGCTGGGGCCCGCGCAAACAGTGAAGACGGCCCATCCAAGTATGCAAGTGAGTACCAAGTAAGTAATACAGAAATAAACGTACAATGAGATTAACATAGTGGCACATGTAGGACTGAAACAGATGTGACGCTTTGGTGATATTATGACAACAATACGCTTAACATGCGACAATGATTAAAACTCCTTCCATTTATGGAAACTTCAACAATTAAGGTCAATAACGTGGGATGAAGCGAGAGGATGAAGACTTTGACAGTATCTAAACGTGTGGTGGCTAATGTTTCTATTCGATCTATCTTAGAAGTCACTAGCTTCCACCTCGTTTCGCACGAACGAATATTTTGACATAAAGAAAAAAATGCAGCGCGTCTTTCAACTTTCTCAAGTGTGTAGGTGTAAGGATACAATGTCATTACTGAGATCTTTCAACCAGCTCCCAAAGCGATGAATTAGGTCATCGTCAGCATGCGATTTGCAGAAAGTACAACAAAAGACAGTGATTCATGTCCTCTCGATAAATAAATACACGAGGTTGTGAATATGCTTTTAACACTAGCTGATGGTTCAGCGGTTTCGCCTTCTTTAGAAAGTGGAAAAATCAACTGACAGCAATGTGAGCGTTAAAAGACTTTCACAACTTTAGCAGAAAAGAAACTAACACATAGATTACCACTACCATAGCAAACGGATCTCTTCGAACAGTTGCCGTTTGATCCCTGTCACATCGCCGGGTGAGATTGGCTCATTCGAGTGGTGCTACACTGAGGAAGATCCGACCCGATACGACGATGAAGATACCACATCGAGTACGAACAACTGTGGACGTCGACGCGGGTTTAGCTTATCAGTGAATGAATCCAATTCACTGTCTCCATCGAAAATGAATGAACACAACGTTTTACATCAGCCGAGCTAATGGTCGTTTACAGGAGCATTTAAGCAAAAGCTGTTCCAACATTGATCACTGTAAGAACTCTGATTAATAAACAAGGAAAAATTCCTGAGAAACTAAAATTTAATTCTGACAATGCCGTCATTATGAGCTGTTTCATAAATAACAGCATAAAAATAAAATAAGTGGTAGTAAAAAACAGAATAAAATAATAAAAAAGTTAACACTGTGATTTATACTACGACCCCAGCTTACTAAGTTTAATGCCGACTTGTGCTCCCTAGGTCAATACTGTTGATGGGTGATTGCTAATAGAAGCATTAGGTAGAAAATTGGCAGAGAGAAAAGCAAAACAAGGACATCAGTGATGCCGTGCGTAGCACATGAGTCCCCGGAAAGGGATATCGCGGTTCAATCTGTCCTGCCGTCCTAGTTTTGCAAATATCTTAGCATCATAGTGGTTGTATTTCACAACATAACCAGTGGTGAAAAATAATAATAGGCAGTAAATAAAAAAAATTATTGGAAACATATTTTGTTAATTAATAGTCAGGTGGGAAAGAGACGTCTCTATGGAGCAGTCTCGATTTGGATCATGTCGTAAATGGCTCTTTTCTACTTATCCCAACAGTGTGAGGTGTAATACACCCCTCATTTGTGAAATCGAAACAATCGGTTCCGCCTCATTTCAAAGAAAAATTGGAGAAAGAGTATGGTCCGATGGATCGTTTGGTGACGTGCCTTTGTCAATATAACTTTTTTTATCACTGGATTTAACAGTGGCCAAATTCCGAAATGTTCGTTCGATATCGTTGAACAATAGCAATTAAAAGCAAAAAATTCGTTTCGCACAACGACTTTTCTAAGCGAAACAATATGTTATAGAATTTTTGATGATGGAGGTATCGACGGCTAATCAATGCAAGCAGTAGTTGACTAATTTTTCGCTATTAGATCAGTATCTCCCAATAGATGTGCAACGCCCAACTTTTATTAAGCTCCTAATCCTTCCTTCATGACAGGGTGTTAAGTGAATTACGGCCACAATCAAAAAGCTTGCTGAGAAAAGGTCAAAGCAAGCGCTATGGTTGGTGTGGCGGATAGCACCTAGGACCTCAGAAAGGGTAGTCGCGAGTTCGAAACCCAGCTGAAGTTGCCAATTCTCGAACAGTTTTCGAAAAATGAAAAGCTGTCAAAAATTACTGCACGCGAAAAACAATGACAACTCTTTATCATATCGTTGTACTCTTCATCATGGTCAACGACACATTGCTCTTCGACGAGCATTTGAATGGAAACGTCAATTTCCTTTGAGGTTTGACCGACCACGTTCTTTTTTCTACCCGGCTCATCTTCCCATCTCATGCGCCAATGTCAGCACATCGTCCACTTGTTTTAATTACTCTAACCCATCATCTATAATGACTTTTTAATAGTTTCCATATGGGCTTCACTGCTGCTTGAGGATTTTTGGTCTTTATTACGAATGTCTTAAATGCTAGTCGAGTCAATTCCTTCCCTAGTCCTGGGATAGCCATGCATGTTCCAAGTTGAACTGAAGCGAGAGAGAAATTTCCAGACAAGGTTGGCGACAATTTCCCGATGTCGAAAGGATGTAAGACTTGCTGAGTCCAAGTATGGCTGGAAATATCTCGATGTTTGTAATAAACAGCATGACCCACTATCGTGATCAAGTTTAGATCTTTTTTCGTCCACCTATCTCTGAATGTAGATACACTTTCCGCTGTCATGTTCAAAAGAGAGAAGAGAAGACCTTTAATATTTTGCGGCGACAAATTTGTTTTTTTTAAAGAACGAAATTGGTTTGGTCCTTACTTCATTGCTGTAATAACGTATATCCACCAATGGGAAAAGGGACGTCTATAACTTCCATTTATCTTTTCTCAGACGAACAGGTTTTTTCCCGTCTTGTGAACTTCTGCTCGGGTACTGAGTGATCTAGGGTGGGTGCACGCCGTTACCACGGAAATTCCTCACCTATTTTCAATCGAATCGACGGAAGGTGGTTTAGAAATCAAACTAGAAGCAAACTCACGCTAGAAAGCTCCATCGCGACATATGAGACATTATTCCAAAGTTTCAGAAATTCATAAGGATATATGAATGGGATCAAAATGTCTACTATAATTTTTTTAACGGCGGGTTATCATGTGAAATACAACTAAGATGATACTGAGATAGTCGCAAAAATCAGAACCGCAGGCGTCTGCGGTGAGGAACGAACGCATTATTACCTTTTTCGGAGGATAACGTGTTCGCCACCACACCATGCTAGTTCTTCCTTTCGTCTTTCTGTTAACCGTGTTATTGAGCTATAGGTGTTATCACCAATCACCCATCAGCGGGGTTGACCTGGAGATCATAAATCAGCATTGAACCCTGTTAAGTTGGAGCTGTAGTATAAATCACAATGGCGTCACTTTTTTATTTACTCCCTATTCTTTCTTTAATGGCAGGGTATCATGTGAAATATAAGAAAGAATAGGCACTAAATAAAAAGTGACAGCATTGTGATTTATACCTCAGCTTCAGTTTAACTGGGTCCAATGCCGATTTGCCCTTCCCAGATGAATCCCATTGACAGGTGATTGCTAACAACACTGATGGATAGGAAACTAGCTGTGAGACAGACGAAGCAAAGGACTCTCATGAAGTGATGGTGAACGCGTTAGCACCCGAATAGGGTTATAGGCGGTTCGATCCCCACCACAGACCGCAGCGGTCCATAGTTTTGCAAATATCTCACCATCATTATCGTTATACAACCACAACGTTGCTGAGATATTTGCAAAACTCTGGACCGCAGGTGTCTATGGTGGGGAACGAACGCGCTATTATCCTTTCCGGGGAGTAACGCGTTCACCACCACACCATGCGGGTCCTTTGTTTCGCACGTCTCTCAGGTATTTCGCTTAGTAACCTGCCATGAAAACTATAGAAGGCAGAAAACAAAACGTTAAACATTGTGATTTCAACTACAGCCATAGCTTAACTGGGTTCTATGCCGATTTGCGCTCCCCAGATCAACCCCGCTGACGGGTGATTGCTGTGGCAAAAAGATCGATAGAAATAGCTGAGAGACGTGCGAAACAAAGGACCCGCATGGTGTGGTGGTGAACGCGTTACTCCACGGAAAGGATAATAGCGCGTTCGTTCCCCACCATAGACACCTGCGGTCCGGAGTTTTGCAAATATCTCAGCAACGTTGTGGTTGTATTTCGCTTAGTAACGTGCCATGAAAATTATAGAAGGCAGAAAACAAAACGTTAAACATTATCGTTATATTTCGTATAATACCATGCCATTAAAAAAGAATAAGCGTTAAATAGAAAGTGATAACATCGAGATGTTTATTTTAATATCTGACATATGCCGCTTGGAACGGTCACTAGACCTGCTGATGTCGAACGTTCAGTTCATCTTTTCGATAAAGGCTATGAATTGAATTTGTGTTGATTTATTAGTTTAAAGCAATAAAATCAATAACTAATAAGGGCGGAAACGACGTCGAAAGTGTGGGAGTTGGCTTTTTATGATCGTGTCATCAGCTTGTAACAGACAGTACATGGATGGCACGGAAATGCATTCCATGAACGGCATAAAAAAATCCAGCTAGAGTCCATATAAAATTGTACACTTCGACGGAGGATCATTCGATGATGATGAGCACCATCGTCTTTCTTCTCATTCTCGTTGCGGTACGTCTAGCAGTTTTCAGCACTAATACAGCAACCGAAAGAAAGCTATTAAATCATTTTAGGCATGCCAAGCCACCAACACTGCCAAAAAATATTATGAAGGTGGTTTTCTGTATGCAATTTCGTATTTGGTCCTTTTTCTTAGCCGTGCTTGTAGTTTGGCCTTTTGCACAATTCTGCTTTTTTCAGTTGAGATTCCAGATTGCGGTAATGAGACAAACATGAATGAATCTTTGAGAAATGACTCTTTATGGCGCCACAATGGTTTGAGGTTGGTGTGAATATAGAGTTTCTTGGAAGAAGGGCTTATTAATTCAACGGTGATGAGATATTTGCAAAACTTCGGATCGCGGGTGTCTGCGGTGGGGAACGAAAGAGCTATTGTCCTTTCCTGGGAATAACGCATTCACCATCACACAATGCGGGTCCTTCGTTTCGCCTGTCTCTCAGCTAGCTCTATCGATCTCTGCCATCAGCATGTACCCGTCAGCGGGATTGATCTGGGGGTCGGTAATGAACACAGTAAAGCTGAGGCTTTAGTTATAATCACAATATTAACCGAAGCGTTCATCGCTGTCTGTCCAGGTGTCCAGAATGTGTGTTTCTAAGTAAGGATTATTCTTTAGAGTCTATCTCCAACGTGGACGTTTTCCTAATAAAACGTTCCCCACTTCCGACAACATGAGCCTTCTGGTAATGAACAGTTTTTCAATGCACTCATTTAATTAAAAAGGCGAATAACATTTCGACATGGTTTTATAGACATACGACTGTGGATTAGAGAAATCTGCATACAACATTGCCATGTTGTGCCAGAATGAAAGCCATCCAGATTTCAACTATACAGGAAGCAACAACTACACTTTTCATGAGGGAAGGAGCACAGAAAAAAACAACGGAAAGTGGAAATTACCACAGGACGATCTTTTCTTTCTTGTGAGTGAAATACGCAGCTGTAGTTTTGGCCCTCAACAAAGATTTGCAGAAAAGAAAAGCAGGAACGGCTATGTCGAATATGAATAATAATAATCATACTATTCTTTCTTTGGTGAGCTTACACGAGGTTGATAAATATGTTTATTTTCGGCTAACATTTCGACGTCTTCATTTTCATCAGAGCCGATGACCCAAGTGGATGATCCACACTTGTTGTTCGTCTCGAAGCGATGTTTCGGCCTTTGTGTTGAGTCAGAGCTTCTTCAGCGGGCCACCTTCTCGAATGAGGCATATTCACTCGATGATGCCCTTTTATACAAGATGCTGATGGCGGACAGTTGTGACTGTCTGGTGATAGTAGCTTGTTTATTCCTGAGGAACAGAATGGAACGAAGGCTGAGGAAGACCTAACTCGACATGAAGGCGAAAACGCCGCATCGAGATGAACAACAAGCGTGGACATCGACTCCGATCATCGGCCCTGATGAAGACGAAGACGCCGAAACGCTAGCCGGAAATAAATATATTTATCAACCCCGTGTAAGCTTATCAAAGAAAGAGTGCATATTAATTAGTCATACCGAGGTTAAAGGAAAGTCGGTTTTGAAATAATTATAATCGTAACTAATAATGGTAATTAATGACCGAAAGTAATCAATGTTAATGATAATAATAATGGTAATAACAGTAGTAATAATGTACTGTGTAAAATTTCCTGGATGTTTTTGGCCTAAATGTGTTTGGGTGCAGAAATCATAGCGCTGGAATTTTTAGGCTGTTTTTGATTGGTACGCAACTATAAAGACAGGGAATAGTTCTCTCGTCAATCTAACACCCTCGGAAAACGATACCTCAAAAATACCGAGCCTCCAGGTTGGTTGTGGCGATATTTCTTTAGGGCTTCCCAGAACGAAAAGCGAAAGACGACACAGGAGTGCGTTATATCAGCTCTTCATCGGCGGCCAATGAAGTTCAAGCGTACTCTCGGCTTTCTTCTATTCTCTAACTAATAGCATGTTTTAATGCAGATGAGTATTCATATTACTGATATGACGAGTTCAAACGACATTTCTAGCTGTTAAATGGAGCAACGAACAGAATCGGATGCGCTTACCAAACATGCAATTTGTCCGGTACTTCCTTTAAGTCCGTCGTTTGTCGATATGGAGAGCCGTAAGTCGTCCATTCATACAGAGTTCTTGACAATGTTCAATTCTCACGTAATTTAGGCATGTCAAACTTGGCGCTCCCATCTACGAGCCGGGCCCACCATGTGGCAAGTGTAACACCACCTGTGTCTCAGGTGTTCTATGTAACAACACCATCGTCTAACTTTTTCTTCCGACATTCGTTGGATTTCCAGTAATAATAAATATTTCAAACTTGTAAAATTCACAATATGCCTGTGCTTTAAACACACCTTCATACCAGGTCATCCCACCCAGGTCATCGCCGCTACAGTTGCTCGCTGGAAGAAGCGCGTGTTTAGTCTCTTTTAAAAGTTTTCAGGCGAAGATCATTGAGAAATCAACGATAACAAAGTATACGGGAAGAAACGAGGACTATTTGAATCCCACCTCCCAACGGTTTACCGCCACATCGTGATTGGAAGGTCATCTTAAGTATCGTTCTGCGATGTACATCGGAGCTTCATGGAGCGCTATAGTGTAGTGCATTATGCAAAAAATTTATGAAGCTATGAAATGTAAGTAGAAGTACCGTTTATGAAAAAAACAGCCTAATAATTTAAGACTACCTGAAATAAAGAAGGTGATCTAGACGGTAAGATCGGTATCAAAGCGAATAGCGTGATGCTAGTCATGCTTTTGGATTGGGCGGAGAAGGTCGCAAGGTTGTGCTGTTAGGCGGTGCTATCTTGCCCGGTGGTTATAGATAGGTATGAATGCAGGGAACGCACATGGGTCCTGTAAGGAGTAATTCGAAATATAATAGATTACATGAGAGGTGTAATGATGCTAAGAGATGTACAAAATCTGTACAAGGGACACGCTAAAACAAAAAAATAAAGAATATTTCACGAGGAATTTTTTTTACAGACGTCATGTTAAAGTAGAAACAAGAAAAAAAGCATCCACTTATTTTCCGTATAAAGGTGGATAGTATTAGAGTGGAAAATCACACAGCGATGGTGAACACTTTCGTCGCTCTTCTCACGCTCGTTGCACTACCTTTAATAACGCTTAAAGACGAGGACACCAATATCTCTAAGAGCGGAAAAGTCAGCGAATCGCTTCAAAAATGCCAATTTAGGGGCATCGACATAGACAACCACGAAGATCGTCATCTTTACAGATCACATTCATTATCGCAAGCCTCTGTGTGATTTATAGTCTTGCAAAGTCCTATCTTTTCCACTTGACACAAACATGAACCAGTTTACGGAGGAAGTTTTGAAGGTAAATGATACCCGAACGGCCTCGTTTGAATGGGGAAATCCTTTGGAGGACTCTGGTTAATTGTCAATGACGTTTGCATGAACGATTACTCTCATGGCGTGGGCGTTTGTAAGTGATAATTGGTCCTGCTTATAATCTACGTCACAGACGAAGAACGAAGAGATGGCGGCACCTTCGAATTAAAATATTTCCATTGGCTGATAAAATAGACCTTCTGGTAACCAAATACTTTTCAATGAAACGATGTTTTTTGATCAGAATGAAAAAAAGATTTCCTATCGGTTTCCTAGGCATATGACTGCTGATTAGAGGAATCAGCTCATGACGTTACCATATCATTGCCTACTTAGTGAAGTCACTTCATTTGAATGGCGCTCCTATCTACTGGATTGGACCTAATGCGACTACGAAGACCTTATTTGAAAGAATGGACGGTTGTGGAACTCAACCAGCATGAACGTTAATCAAATTAAAGTCTTATAAAAACATTGTGTTAGTTTACGAATGAGAAAAAGTACTTTGCCACTAATATCGAATGTGGTTCGGTATTTCTTATGTGTGCTCACACTATCCTATCAACAGTTTACCGCCTCATCGTTGCTAGGAGGTGTTGCTGGGTGTCGGGCTGCGATGTACAGCGGGGGTTTCATCCTCCCTGCAAGGCCTCCAAACCTGAAGAAGTCCGTCGTTTCCATCAGGAAGCCTGGCTTAGAGTAAATCAATACCAAGATCCACCACCGCCATAGTATCAGACTAGTCGTATGATGGCAAATCTCTCTCTGATCCACAAGAAAGGCGACCGCCTATGGTGGTGACGACCTGGGGCGGCCTATGGCTAGGCTGACCCATGGAATCCAGGAAACCACAATGGATAAACCAGCAAAACTTCGGAAAAGTGGAAATCATGCTGAGGCCCGCACAATCGGTGAAGGTGGGCCGCCCAAGTATCCAAGCAAGTAAGCTCATCCTACAACATAACCACGATTCTCACTATGAGCTTGGTTATGCTTGTTGAAAGTTGCAGTTGCCTTCGGGTACGTATGGATGACCTCTAGATGACCTCTATCGACTTTCTATTTTTGCTTCCTCTCGCTCTTTCTCGCCCAGCCATATCATAATCCACCGAGTTTAATCATTATGCTGAGTATCCTTATTTATTGTTTTAAGCTTCTTGAACAACACGAAGGAGTAATGAAAATGTATGGCTTCTCCAATCAGCAGCTCATGGCCCTCCTAAAGGTGCGCCTAAACTGCTCGATCTTCACATGGTCGGGGAAATATTAGGCACAAATTAGAGGATTCGCAATGGGACGGCGACTGGCACCAACCCTTGGTCATTGCTTTTATGTCTAAGGTGGAAGCACCAGTAATTGATCTCCGGTTATTACTTTGCTGTAGATATATAGATGATTGCTTTACCATCTGCTCCACACAAGAGGAGATGGACAAATCCTTTGAGTTACTGAATGAACAATCAGAGTACATAACATTCACTCGGGAAAACTGGAAAACTGGCCTTCATTCCTGAACATCCAAATCAACCTATCCAAAAACGGCTAAATTACAAAATGCTAGCAAAAGTCTAGTAAGAACATAGTGGTTCATTACGTCTCCTCTCAACTCTCACACACGGAAAGGGCGCTTGTTAGAAACATGTTTCGAAGGAAGAGGAACCCTTGAAATTGGCGTGGAAAATAGCCATTTCGAATGGCTACGAAAGTGTAGCTCCTTAGGATAGGTGTGGAGGAAAAACCACGCTCCGAAACGATAATTCTAGCGACAGCAAGGCTCCGTTCATAGTGCCCTTTATTTCGAACTAAATAAGGGCAGCTATAAGACGTTGCTTAAGAAGGTGCGGTTTAGAGAATTCGGCAACAGCGGTATAAATACCACCTGACACTCTAAAACGCCAGCTAGTTCGCAACCGCCTATGTGAACGTCTATATACAACGATAAACCGCATAATTTGCCCTAACAGTAGAGACGGTGATTGCATCAGTTTGGGTATAGCGTACCTATTCTCTTGCAAAGCGGGTGGCTACGAATAAGTTGGCGAAACGGGTAGACCGTTCTGCGTCCGCATAAAAGAATACCTAGTAAGTAAATCTAAATTGAAACCAAACACTTCACTAGGCGCGCATAGGACGCAGAAACACAACGGAGATTTCGAAGTAGAAGTCACTATCCTCGCACAGGAATCCAAAACATCTTACTTACTTGGATACTTGGACGGTCGGCCTTCACAAGTTGGGTGGACCCCAGCAAATATGCCATTCCCTCCTTTCTCTAGCAATAGTAGTCCATGGTGGTGGTCTTGTTCGAGCAAGGTAGCGCTTGCGACTCTCATACCGTGATCTGTAAAACAACTGCAGCTGCGGGTACAGCTGATTAACTTTGTTTACGAACACGTCCGCACAACGTGTAGGTGGTCGTCCTAGAGGACGTTTGCATTCCCTCCTTAAAGGCCACTCCACTGTTCCTTTCGTCCATCTGTCGTCTGTTCTTCTCATTATGTGACCGGCCCATCTATGTTTTACTATCGATGTGTATTCACCTGGATCTCGAAGATGTGACAGATTTCGGTCAGAGGTTCGCATTCCGGCTTGATATTGAGAGTGCCGGCTATATTTCAGAAGACATCGCTCAAGCGCTCTGTGAGTAGTGCGAAGCATTCTTGACGTGGTTGAAGCATCAACCCACGTCTCTGCAGCATAACAGAGCCCTGGGAGGACCGTAGAATCGAAAAGATGAGCGTAATCCAAAACATCAGCGCGTAAAACTCCTGAAGCGTTCTGGATCAATTTCAAAAATTCAAAAATGAACAGCAAGGAGGAGTGCCTTACCATCACGCGTGTGACCTCGCGCCATACCTCGGGCTAATCCAATGACCTGACACAGACACAGTCCTCACCCATGTATTAGTCCGTGCGGCTGCTCTCCACCAGTTAACTGAAATGCTTACAACGAATAAAACAGTGGGTGTTTAAATGAAGCTGTGTTATGTGAATGCAAATTTGTGTGCTAAGTTTTATCGGCTAAGGTTATGAAAGTGTTTGACTGAGCAGACTGCCTGTGAATTTGACTCGTCCAGGCTTTCAAGAAGGCAAAACCGCCGAAACGACAGCCATTGTGAATTAATGAATTCTATAATACCAACATCGCGTTTACTCACTGAAGAAAAACAGTGAATTATCAATCAGTGCTGAGGTTTATTGAAAGTCGGTTTTGGGAAACATTAAACAACCACAATGATGTTAAGATAATCTTAACCCTTTTATTTACTGCCTTTTTCCTTTTAATGGCAGGATATGTTGCAAAGTATAACTCGTATGTAATGCTGAGATATTTGCAAAACTCCGGACCGCAGGTGTATGCGGTGAGGAACGAACACGCGCTGTTGTCCTTACCGGGGAGCAGCGCACTTAACCACCACACCATCCGGGTCCTTCGTTTTGCCTGTCTCTCATACACCTGGGGTCCGGAGTTTTGCAAATATCTCAGCATTACATACGATGTTAAGATATTTCCAAAACTCCGGAACGCAGGTGCCTGCGATGGGGAACGAAAGCGCTATTACGCTTTCAGGGGTGTCTCAGCTAGTTCTATCGATCAATGTCATCAGCAATCACCCGTCAACGGGATTGATCTGTAGAGCTCACATCGGCATTGAAGCCAGTTAAGCTGAGGCTGTAGTTGAAATCGTAATGCTTACTTTTTATTTGCTGCCGACTACAATTTTCACGGCAGGGTACTATTCGTAATACAAGCACAACGATGCGGAGATATTTGCAAAGTTCCTGACCGCTGGTATCTGCAGCGCGATCGAACCTCGTTACTACCCTTTCCTCTACAGCGTTCAGTTGATATGTGTCTGTCACTTATATGAGCAAAAGCCTAAGTTTTCTGCGTTGATCAATCGTCATGCACTCGACTTCACCGAACACTCGTTAGAGGTGACTGAATGCACATCAATTCTATGCAGTTACTTGCGGTAGCCTACTGATCTATGAAGTCGGTGCTGCTATCCTCCAAGACAAGTTTGGTATCAATTTGCCGATCGCGCGGAATTGGAAGGCATGCTAGCTCGGAATGTGGGTTCGAACCAATTACCACGTGTCTATTGTAGAATACCTATAACCATTCTTCTACACGCACCACTTGCTTATACGAGTAGTGAAGAGAAATGCTCTTTTGAATGTCTCACATACGAGTTTCACATAAGCGTGATCTTGCTGGTTGTTCAATTATACCCATGTAGAAAGTCTAAATGATCAATGTGTAACTGTGTAACTACATCCATAGCTTAGCTGGGTTCAATGCCGACTCGTGCTCTCCAGATTATTCCCGTTGACGGGCAGTTGCTCTTGACAGCGTTAGAGTAAAAAGTTGGCTGAAAGGCATAGCAATGGCCTTGGTTGGTGTGATGGAGAGCACGTAAGCCTCCGGAAAGGAACAAGTGCGGGTTCGAAGCTCACCTATGACTCCCAGTTTTATTCATATCTCAGCATCACAGTGGTTGTATTTTTAAGTGATGACTTCGTCAAGTTATAATTTCATTTCATATGACGGAAGGTGAACGAGGCTAATGAAGAGGTCCGAGTAGTCGTATTCGTGAATGGTTTTCCTCATTGCCTTTATGGATGCTGCACTGTTCCGTCTGGACGTCGGAATGCAATCATCTTGGTTTTGTAATTGGCGAAGCTTCGGTGGGCTTTGCGAATGCTTTTCCCAGCTTCTACAGCTTCCGCCATTACTGCTGCACTTCCCTCTCTAAGATCTTCTTTTATCGCCTGTCTGCATTGTTTTGCAAGTTCGGACGTTCGTTCGCGGTTGCCAGCAGCTCGTGCGATTCCAAGCTGGCGTATCAGCTCGAGTGTTTCTGGAGACAGACGTCTCTTGGTGACTTTCGAACTCTCAGCTTTCATAGCGCTAACGTGAAGATGTTGAATGAGCCGATCGTATTCCTCGTCGATGTTATCGACAACGGCACCTTCCCAACAGCCGACTAATGAATTGAATAAATCCCAGTTTACGGTGGTTCTGAGACTTCGGTTTTGGAATTTAGCGGCTTTTTCTCCCTTCCACAAGAAATATAATCTTGCACGAAGTAGGGGATGGTCTGATCCCGCGTAGGATTTTGGGACAACAGCGACATTGGTTAGGCAAAACCTATTTACTATGATGTGGTCTGTTCCGTTATGGTACTCTCAATTGGGAGACTCCCACGCCCAGCTTGAAGAATGTGTGGTCTTCTCTGTAAAACTTCTCCAAGTCCATATAGAACGCTTCGACTTCTTCTTCGTCATAGTTTGATGTCGGCGCCTAAACGACGAAGATGGTCAAAGCCGGAATTGATCCACATTTTTTAAATCGTAAACGTCCGATTTGGGTTGTAAGTTGTTCGAATGAATCGATGTTCATGGACAAACTCGTGCTGACGAGAACGCCGACGCCGCCGACTCTTCTACTGTCGCGTGTTCCGAGGAACAGTTCTTGTCTGCTGTTATAGTCTGCGTTGAAAGGGTGGCGTCTTCTCTTTTCGGCTGGACCGATGACGTCGTACTTTATCCTTCTTGCTTGCATGAGCAAGTCTTCTATCGAGGACTCAGTTGCAAGTGTACGTGCATTATAGGTACACATCGTCACCATAGTTCTTTGAAATCCAGGCAACTTCCAGTGGCCTTGAAATTTTAGCAGCCTCTCGGTACTCATCCTACCCAACGCTGCGAAACTGGGGGCTCTTTCGGGTCAGGAGATAGAGGCCCGTTTTTTCTTTTACTGCGTTTAGCATTTTTGATACCCACGTATAGCTTGCTGGGCTCTGAGCATAGGGGCTGGGTATACTCACGGGTAGCTTGCCAGGCTCTGCCAGAGTGGAGATGGAGCTTATTTGTTGGAGGCCGCTTCTAACCTCCTCCCGTATACTTCCCAGTCACTTGATTGCAGGCTTTTGGCCGAATTAACCCGTAGAATACAATCCGCATAAGCGAGAACACACCCACACACGCATGCATGAATACGCTTAGCAAATACAGAAAGTATTTGCCAAATCGGCGCAGCAGAAACAGGGAGTCCATTCCCTGGATCCACCTGCGCCTCAGGGAAGCAAAGGTCGCTTTTGGTCCGCGATTAATCCCCTATACGCCACCTGGAGACGCGCCACGTAGCCTCGCGATTAGCCGGCTCGAGATCTCTCATATGAGGGAAATCCGTGATCAAGTTGTAACGATTACTATAAATGAGAAACCGCTATTATTTAACACTCTCGGCGTTAATTCCGCATCCCTGAGTGATGTGCCATGCATCCGACCTCACCCAGTATCGCTGGAGATAGTTGAATGCATATCTGGCCTTTACGATGACTTGCGGTGGTCTACCCATGTACTGAGCCAGTGCTGCTATCTTCCCAGACATGTGTAGTACCAATTTTCCGACTCCAGAAGGATGGAATACTTGGTGATCCACGGGCGCGTGATTGAACAAGCACCGTTCTCGTAGTGACTGGTATCACTAACACTATGCTGTCCGCTCCTTACAGAACATTTACTCTGCTAATAAGTTAATAAACTCGAATAGCTGAACAAAGGCTTTATAACAATCTCGCGTAAGCTGAACAGTCTAAACAAAAAAAAGAAAAACCGCTGAAAGATAAACTCGAAGGCGAATAAGGAATGCCCTTCGTGGTTCTCGATGGACCCATTACAGTGTCGTCTAATGTAAGACCTTCGGAAGTTGCTATTGCCGCAAAAATGCAGAAACTTTTCCACAAATTCCTAATGCGGACCGGATAAACTTCTCGGATTCCTTATTCTGTCCGATCTCATAGATTTAACAATAGAGTTGCTTGTAGTTCTCTAGAAGACACTACTATGAACAGAGCGATTAACATGAGAAATCGCTCCACCAAATGAAATGCTAAGGCTCGAAAACGGTTGCGGCCATGCAGCAGCCGTCTCTGGAAGCCGTTGGCCGGTCGCCTGGATTTCGCAACCATCCTGACCTTTGATCCGCTGTATCGCTTGTTAGGTTGCTGGCTTTAGACGAGTTTCTTTATTGATTACCTGGAAATGCGTTTCTTTATCTGTAACATTAGTAACATTTACTCGTATGCCTGTAGTTTCTTTGGTTAGAAACTTGTCTTTGCGTAACTGATTCGAATCCTAGGAACAGATTCTAGATCTTTCTACTTCTGTTCAGCAAGCACGAGGTGCTATTTTATTTCTTTATTTACGCACAAGCTGACGTCTCGGCGGATTTCGCCTTCCTCAGAGCCGCTTTCTAGAGTTTTCTAGATTCTAGAGTTGTTTCTTGTATTTGCTACATTTTTCTTGGTAGCTTTGTGCCCAACTCTGTAAGAAAACCTTTGGCTTCTTCCAGAACTTGCTTTTTAAGTACTCAATAACTTTTAATACCTTGTTACAGATCAGGACGTACTGCAGATACTCGTCTTCCACCGTTGGTTCTGTTATCCACACCTCTTGTAAGTTGTGGCAGTACGGTTTTGTCGTTATAAGTTTTGTACTAAAGCGTGTAACAATCTGATGCCATCATCATCATCTGTTCGTCTTTATCGAAAATCTTTTAGATTCTTTTTAATGCAGATTTTAGGTATTTTCTTCTTTTCTTGTTTCTCGAGACCACTAGATGCCGATGTTCACATTCTCTTCGCCCAAGAACTCTTCTCTGGATTCATGTCCCATAGAATCTTATCGCGAGCTAAATGGCGAACCATTAGAAGATAATGCTTATGGAATTGTTCTTCGAGGTATGACTTATAAAAGAATTATTTAGTAACTTAAGTTAATTGTCCCACATCGGCAAAGACGTCCTCATTTTAGGACTGTTATCTGACGTCATCTTATAGCTTTTGCATTTGTAGCGATCGTATTCAGGCCCCAGTATTCTTCAGTATTCACTGAGCAAGTCGTTGATCACAAGAGGAGCCAGAGATGAGCAATGCTATTTCTCTCCATACTATCCATATCGTCCTAATTCGGAATGCATGTCTGGAACAAACCTTTGGGTTCCTGTTTTCCTCTTATTTCTTTTTATTTCCTTTCGTACGCGATCGGTAGTGGCACTTCTTTCAGTTCCTTTTTTGCTGTTTGCAATTCCTTAGTAAGAGTGAGTTGTGTGATGTTCTGCTAGTTGTATACCTTAGGTTTCTTACTAGTTATTTTCATCTCTTGGAACATTGAATTCTACAAGAACTATACCTTTCACTGCGTTTTTTTACTTTTCTCGATTTTTGAAACCCATGTAATGTTACGTTTTATTTCGAAATCTATATTTTACCATTATTTCATACTGTACAATATTTTGTCGTAAACCAACATTCATTTAACCTCGGCCTAAGTGATCAATATACCTTGGTTCATTGTTGAGCTAACACGAGATTCATACCACGTCTTTATTCGGCTGACGTTTCGACCTATTCGTCTTCCTCAAAGCCGATCATCCGACTCGATGATCCACATTCTCTCAATCTTCTCGATGATGTTCTATGAAGAAGACGAAGACGTCTAACCATTAGTCGAATAATTATGTGGTAACACCATCGTGTTAGCTTATCAATGAAAAAGTACGGTGTTTTTACCAACGAGCAGTGTCATGGGCTTCCGGTGCTCTTCTGTGGTTACTGAGGGTGTACTGAACGGGTTACACCCCAGGGTTTCCATATTAATTATCAAAACTCAGTTAAAGAAGGGCGCGTGTGCCGCAGTGTTAGCAGACGCCCTGCAACACATATGTGGGATTGATCCCCGCTCCCATGCCCCACCAAGCCCGTCATCCCTTCGGGATCGAAAAATTTCTGCCAGACTGGTCTGGGAGGATGGCAGCGCTGTCTCGATACATCGGTAGGCCACCGCGAGTCATTGTAAAGGCCAGGTATGAATTCGATTACCTCCAAACGATGCTCAATGAAGTCGAATGCATGGCGCATCCTTTAGGGATTGGTCAACGCTGAGAGCTTCTAGAGCTTCACTCAGTTAAATGTTACATTTATGGAGATCGAACCTAAATGAAAAGAATTTAACCAAACCCAAGGCTGGGAAATGCATATCAGTCCTTTCATGATTTCTTTTCTGCATCAGCTGCTGCGTACTGTTCAGTCTTTACAGTTGCATACAATTCACTTTTATGGTCTCCAAATACTGCTCAATATGAAATTTGGGGGAGCGTATATCGCAGTGATTAGGCGTCCTGCAGTATACACGCGATTGATCTCCGCGTACTAGGCTCGTCAATCCATCCAGCTCTCCGGGGTGGGCAAATTGATATCAAATTTGTATGGGAGGATAGCAGCACTGGCTCGATACTCCTGTAGGCTATCGCGACTCATTGTAAAGGCCAGATATGTATTCAATCACTTTAAACGATGCTTAAGTCAAATGCATGGCCCATCCCTCAGGGATTGGTCGACCTCGAGAGCTTTATTCTTTATCCTTATAAAATTTAGTTGATAAATACGTTACATTTTGTGGAGGTTGACTGAAAAAATATCCATAGTCCACGAATATCTGCATAGATCGCGGAAAATTATTCCGATATTTCTCGAAATGGGGATCATTCCACCCATCTGTATTCATTAATCTTTCTGTGGATAACTTTCGTTGTAGAATACGTTTTGAACTGCAGGTTGATGCAGACGTAGGGGTATACTCGGAATCGTTTTAAGAGATATGGGAAAACAGTTCGTTGAACAGCGATAATTTTCAGCGAACGCGGTACCAGAGATCGTTGGAGAGTGCTGTACAACCGTTATCGAAATCTGTTCCGTTGGACACACATTCTGGTGCGACTTTCGTGAACACCAATTTCTCTTTCTCTTACCATTACATTGTTACAGCCCAGAGTTACCTGATGTCGTACAAGTTCATTTTCAGAGGGATATGCTACTAGTTCATCGAGAAGCTCATGGGAGAGCAGTGGTACTGCCATCGAGCCGATGAAATCATTTTCTCCGAGTGGTCCGCAGAACCTTGACCTAAGTGGAAGTTCCTTTGGCAACTCACCTCCGCCAGCGTATGCAGATACATCGCCGGCACCAGCGAAAGTGTATCCTCGTCATGAACAAGACTTTAGCACTCAGAGCAGCAATGAAAGAGTCAGCGGTGAGAATCTTACTGCATTCAAGCACTGCTTCACACTAAAATGGTTATTTTTCAGATTTCTTCTCGCAAAGCGGTAGCTCTTCTTCTGATTTTTCGGAAGAATCTCCTCCGAGAAATTTTCATGAAAGATGTGGCAGGTTGTAGCACTGTTTTCAGTCTTATGTTTTTGTTACTGCAAAAAAACGAGTGGTTTTCAAGAACACCTTTTGTTTAATAACTAGTCGTGCTAATCGTAGAAGAATAGTGTGATAGTTTTGATATCCAAAGGAGAAAGTGGACTGTCTAGTTTCCGACAAAGGGTGAATCCAACTTCTCTATATTTTGCGATACGTGTTTGGTAAGGCTAGGAAAACTTCTCTATGGTACTACTGGTATTTGCGTCCTTTTTTTTTCTTGATGTCATAGTGTTCCATTCACAACTGGTTTGGATATTTTCTATGAATAACTCAGTTAGTGCTAAGTCCTGTAGGAAATTTGGTACAGAAATTTCTGAATATTTGAATCATTTCTATTTCTGTTGGGTTTTTAGGAAAGGTGACTTGGACGATGGTCCAGCATTGTTTGAATGCGCTGAGTACTCTTTCGAAGCTGTTACACCAGTGACAAGAGACAGAGGTGGTCCTCAACTAGCTTTGCCAAGGGTGAGATAGTTTTGAAAGTTGATCCGTGATCTTTATATTAAAAGGACTTCTTCCGTATTTCATTTTACTTTAGTTTACTTTTTAAATCACGTTGTGGTATTACCAAGTGATAGCGTCTTATCACCGGCACAAGCGCGGATATTTAGCACTCCGTAACATCGAGCAGTTCTTCAACGCGTAGTCCTATCGCGAAACGCGGGCGCCTTGTTTCCAGCTGCGATAACCTCAAAGATAAGTTATTCATGTAATGCATATCTTTCTGTGATGATATGGACTATGGTAGTTACGTGTAAGGATAAAAAATAACGTCTAACATGTATTGATCTCAATGCTCGCTTTTCGGATCAACCGGAATATCTCAGCACTTAGAAAACTTTGCTAGCTGGGATAAAAATCATTGGAATGCATTGGTTTTTAAGAACCAGATACATCTTTTCTTGATCTAGCTTGGTGCAGTTCTGATATTTTAGAGGCAGTGAAGCGTATTGTTTTGCACTTTTTCGTCCACAGTCGTATTTCCATTTATTTTTTTCTGTGGCAGGCATAAAAATTAAGCAGGCGAAGTTTTCTTTAGCAAAGCGCTACTATGTATTTTCTAACGTGTCGTTTACACTTGCAGGTGCGGCGTTTGCGCTAGAAATCATATTAACCTAAGTCTCATTTTTTAAAAGAAGTGTAATTCTGAGTAAGTCTAAAGTGGAAATAATATGGTACGAATCTGTCAAGAGTAAACTCCCTAGCTGCCTCAGTGATCGAAAAATTGTCGCGACTTGTTGAAAAACCATCGCCGAGCGTCGTACGTTGAATAATCATAAGTGTTTTTTTAGCGAAGCTACAAATAAGGAACTAGTGGAAATTAATAGACTTGTAGACCAAAGACATTACGGCTTTTCTTTCATGTTTAGCATATCGGTGGGGAAAGTAGAACTGCATCTTTTTGAACTACTGTAAGACTCTTCTATAGAAAAAAGGATAAATCTGTCGCCGTTAGTCAATCTCTGAGGGATGCGCCATGCATCCAATTTCAATGAACAACGTTAGAGGTGACTGAATACATATCGGGCCTGTGCAGTGACCCGCATTGGCCCATCGATGTCTCGGATCAGTGCTGCTATCCTCCCAGACCGGTCTGGTACCAATTTGCCGACCCCGGAGGGACGGAACACTTGGTAAGCCGGAGGCGCATGATCGATCCTATGTGTATTGCAGGGTCTCTCTAACCACAGCGCTACATGCGCCCCACATTCATCTATGCCAACTACAACATAATTTTAAGTATTGGTGCAGTCTTTGCTGTGTTATATCTCCATGGATGCGCTTATTTAAAACTAAACTTTGAAAACCTAAATGTGATTATTATGTGCGCCTCATGGTTTCTCTTCTACTTTTTCTATGTCCCATTGTATTTATGCTGTAACTTCATTCTCGTTTCGTTATAGTTCAAATTCTTGTGCGCTAATCTGACTTACTGTTTCCAGCTAGTCCAGCAGCATCGAATAAACGGCTTCTAGGCTTCCAGAGATATGCCAACGAGTTTGCTAAGGACGTTAGTTTTTTAACATTTGTTTTAATTTGACATTTCATTTGCATACTTATGTCTACACTGAATCGTATAGCCGTAGTAAGTTTTTTTTATTTCGATCCGGTGTTTTTATTTTTTATGGATAGCCTTTACTTTTCGGTTTCTCACGAAACTGCTATTTTCAGACATACATTTGGTTAAGCCATCAGGAGACTGCTCATGCCATTGGTCCCCTATTTATGTCTGCTCAGAAGCCATCTGGAGCTTCATGTGAAGATCGTCGTCTTGTTTTGTTAAAGGCTGCATCAGAAATGAGGAAACGGAAGTACACAATGGTTGGTGGCTGAAAGACAATTTGCAGTGAATGACTTTAGTGTGTAACTGGCACTTGGCGCATAAATGCTGTATTAGCGATGTCGAGATTATTGTCGGTAATCATTCTTTCTATGTGAACACAACTATTCTGTGCCATTTCATTGTTTCTAGGAAGCTTTCCACCTTGGTGCTTACATCTTGGATAAGTGCTTGGATTCATTTCATGTTTCGAGAGATGCATTAGCTGACGTATGCGCTGTTTCTATGGTACTTGGAACGTAAGTGCGCTTTTCCTTCTGTGTCTGTCTAAATTTCAATCAGTTGTTCCACTCAGCTATTATGGACATCCCTGTAAATGCTATTATTTTAGGAAGATGGAAGAATACGACTCGCTTACGCCCGGTACGGTAAATGGACTTGCAGGTGCCACTAAAGATAAAGCACGTCTTTGCGATATTGAAAAGCGTATCGTATACGAAATGACGGATGGATTTTGCTTCTCAACACCGCTCGATTTTGCTAATTATATGCTTGAGGAACTAAATTGCACTGATGAGCAAATCCGCCATGCTCACGTAAGTGAAATTTTGCTTGTTTAATGTTTTTTCTTCAATTGGGAATTAACAGATGTCTTAGTTTTGATAATCTTTCTTTTAAAAATTATTTTCACTTCATACACCTGTTATATCTCAGTACCTGTTGGATTTGGCCTTACTAGACTCGAGATTTCGCGATGAAGGAGGACCTAGGGTAGCCCACGCGGCTGTATGTATTTCATCCGCAATTATCACAAAGAGAGAGGTGGGCTTCTTTGTCAAATCCTTATCGCAAAGAGAAATTTCCTTTGTTTAGAAAATCCCAGTGTTTCAGTCCTCATTTGAATCAGAATTCCATGCTCTATTCGAGATGGAGCGAAGTCTTCTAGAGCTTACGAAATTTCCCGTTGGTAGTACACGCGATGTGATGCGGGGTTTGATGTATGAGATGAAATGGGTAGGTAGCTAATTGAAATTTCCCTCGTTAATAAAATATATTTCATATCCACTGATTTAAATGCTCCATCCGTTCGTCATTGGTACACCAATTTCCTTGATGTATTCATTTTTCCTCCAATTTTTAATGGCCGTTAGCCGGGCGATGGAGAAAAGTTTGACCAGGGAACGGAAAAATATCTTTCCGTGTTTATAAAATAACACGGGGATGATACAAAAATTACAATGTTTAACTTTTATTCACAACCTATTATTTGTTTCATAGCAGGATATTGTGTGAAATGCAACCACAGCGATACTGTGATATGAGCAAACTCGGAACCTCAGATGTGCTTCAAACCCGTAATGACCTTTTCTGAAGACTCAAGTGTTATCCTCCCAGACAACCTATGTCGTTTTGCCTCTCTCTGAGCCGTTTTTTTCATTGTGGTTTATACAACGGTCTTTTATTCTGTCCGACGTTTCGGAACCTTCGTACGGTTTTCCACGCAACGCTTTTTTACTCGATATGACTGCGAAAACTCGCATCGTCAGAGAGAGCTGCTGTGGAAATTCGATTCGAATCACAGATGCTTTATAGAAGGCAATGGTGACGATATGTTAGCCACGATAAGAGGTTTTTTTTAGGAACGCCGAGGTAGGTCATAAATGCAAGAAGATATTGAAAAGTTTCTGACCATAATAATTCAACGTAACGAGGGCGTGTAGCGCAATGGTTAGAGGCGCCCTGAAATGCACCTGGGATGGATCCCACGCACCAGGCTCATCAAGTCGTCTTTCGTCCATGGTTGGGAAACTGGTACAAGAATTATCTGAGAGGATAGCAGCACTGACTCAATACATCGGTAAGCCACCGCGAGTCATGGTATAGGCCAGATATACATCCATTTATCTCTAGCGATGCTTAATGAAGTCGTATACATGGCGTATCCCTTAGGGACTGATCGTCGCCAAGAGCAGTGTGCTTTTTTTTTACTAATTCATCGTACCAATAGCTTTCCAGGCAGTGCAAGAGAAACACTCCATACTGATTGATTACTTGTCTGAAGACAACAAGCGTGTATGTTTTTGCGAGTGTTCGCCGGCATTATGGGATATCATCTGCGGGGATGGCACCAGTTTCTGTGAAAGGTACGTTCAGAAATCACTCAAGCAACTGTCGCACACCGTAGGGTTTTCACCAAACATGATCATATCCTTTTGTTGTGCCTTTTGTTTTACCGCCTTACTGTTCTATATTAACGCTTGTTCATTTTTCAGAACAAATAAAGAAACAGAGACGGTGATAAGTTCTGCATGAAGTTTAGAACGTTATTTGAACCAATACGTTTTCGTCTTTGCGAGGCTGTTTGCTTTTTTGTTATTACTTTTGTCTATGGACTTCTATTTTGTTGAGTATATTTTTAGTCTATTATCTTTTCCTGTTCTTTCTAATATATTCATAATTACTCATGTTAATAATTAGTTGGTTAACTAAGATTTCGCCACTAGGAGCGTCGTGTTGTTTGAGTAGAGGTCTTTTAATTCCTTATACATTTTTAGGAGTGAATTATGCATGTTGATGAGTAAATTCACGGAAATTTTTCAAGGTGGTAAAGAGCAAGCTGATGATTAACTGTTATTTATGTTGTTCGTTAACCATAAATGTATAAATACGCGATGTTTAAAAGTACAATACTAACTGGGTTCAATGCCGATTTGTGTTCTCCAGATCAATCGCGTTGACAGGTGATTGGTGATAGCACTGATCGATAGAAAACTAGCTGAGAGACAAACGAAACGAAGGAATCGCAAGGTGTGGTGGAGAACGTGTTAGCCCTCTGAAATGGTAACTACAGTGATTTTCTTCGTATTTTTGTTGAGCAAACGCGAGGTGTTACTATTCTTTGTTCACGATTAAGCTGACGTTTCGGCGGATTTCGCCTTCTTCAGAGCCTGGAAAGGTCAAGTTGATAGCAATCCACTCGGCCAGACGCCTCCATAACCAAACAAAGAAACTCCAAACCAAGATTTCAATCACTTTGAACACATCTTTGCACACTCACCGCTTTCTATGAGGTTTCCACAAAGTATGTCACGTAGAGACCAACCGCACAGAAATCACGTGGAAGTATAATGTGCCCCTCACACCAGAGGGGCAGTTTTATATACTGCCCTATATCACGCGTGATAATGAGGCATTCTTCCCTGCGGTTCATTTTCGGATTTCTGGAATT
>UYYA01004938.1:0-51596 GCA_900624975.1 Angiostrongylus costaricensis
TGTCGCATTAAGACGATTTTCTGTCTTAATGACAATACGTCCCTTACAAGTCGGAAATGTTTTGCTGGAACATCTCTTAAAAACTCGAAAAACCGACTTTCTATGAACCTCTATGAAGGTTCATAGAAAGTCGGTCTTTCGAGTTTTTTCTTGCTATATACTTGATCTTTTGTTTTCACCTAATTTCCGAGATGATCGTATTGTTTCTCAGTGTTTACGAACAGTGCTTTTCTCCGTCATCGATCGACTTTTTGACATCATTAAAGTGTAAACTATACTTGGATAATTCTTTATATTTTTGTTAAGCAAACGCGAGATGTTATTTTATTCCTTATTCAGAAACAAGCTGACGCTTCGTCGGATTTCGCCTTCCTCAGAGCCTGGAAAGGTTAAGTTGACAGCAATCTTTGCTCAACAGGGATATAAAGCATTATTTGATCAATGCCGAGGTTAATAGAAAGTCGATCGAGGGATTTATACTTGGATACTCGGGTGGCCCGTCCTCATTGGTTGTGTGAGTCCCAGCATAATCTCCATTTTTTCGAAGATTTGTATCTACTGGTTTATACATTGCGGTTCCCTAGAATCCCGAGGTCAGCCTGGTCAAAGTCTGCCCCAGGTCGTCAACACCACAAACAGTCCCAGCCTTTGTGGAACAGAGGAAGATTTACCACTATGCGACTAATTCGATACCAGGTCGATAGTGGGTCCTGGTATTGTTTACTCTTAGCTAGGCTTCTTGATGGAAAAGCCGGACCCTTTCTAAGCTTGGGAGATCCTGCCAGGGGAATGAATCCGCCGTTCTACATCGCATCCCGACCACACAGGAACACCTCCCAGCCACGATGAGGCAGTAAACCGTTGGGAGGAAAATGTAAACTAATGAAAATCTTATTTAAGAACAATAAGCACAAGGAAAGTTCTTCCAGTCCAACGTTTTATCTGTATTTCTCACTTTTGGTAGTTTCTTTTAGTGTGAGCACTTGATCTGTTCTCATGTTTTGAGTTTGATCCTTCCTTATTGGATGGAGGTTGCATAGTCGCATAAGACCATCTGGCACTTCAGTTGTTTATTAGAAGTCACTTGACCCCGTTGAAATTCTATTACCATCTCTGCTGTGTTAGATTTTTCAAATATACCGCTTTCTGCTCGTAAATTCAATTCTGCTTGTTCTTGTTCACGATGTACGCCAGAAGCTGAGATGTTGCCAATGGTTTTACGGTCACGGTTGTTCGTCTTGAGTACAAATCCTGTGTACACTAGCGTCGGCTAGTCATTTGTCTTCTGATTGTTATTTGATACATCATTTTGCACTGAAAAGTGCAGTAAAAAGATTATAATGCTCACCCTGTCCAGTCTTTTTTTTACACACAACTCTTTCTTGACTTGTTCCTTTTCTCTTGTGTTTCTTGTAACCGTCGGATTTTTATAGCTAGACTAATTGTGCCTAATTTAACACATTTTCACTTGATTGACGGATAATCCGGTCTTTTCTGAGATCGAAAAACGAAGGGTTTTGGGGGAAACTTTACTACTAACGTGCTAATTAGACCAAAAATCGCTTGTTATTTGGCGAAGTGCTAGGCTATTTTGAGAATTTGAATGATTTTAAAATGGGTAATTGCTGATGGCGCCGATTGATTGAACTAACTGAGAGACAAGCGAAACGAAGGACCCGCATGGTGTGGTGGTGAACGCGTTACTCCCCGGAAAGAACAATAGCGCGTTCGTTCTCCACCGCAGACACCTGCGGTCCGGAGTTTTGTAAATATCTCAGCATCATCTTAGTTGTGTTTCACATGATACCCTGCCGTTAAAAAATTATAGTAGGCAGTAAATAAAAAGGTTAAGATTGTGAATGATTTTAGTTGTACGTTCAACGGTCTTTTGACTTTTAGTTGGCCTTTACTAGCCTTTAGCACTATATTGATCCTCGGCGCTAAGTTCATCTCTTCGCATTATTCTAATATATCTATGTAATCCGTTTCTAAAGTAAGGGTACAAGCGTTTGCTGAACGTAAGAGGATTAAATAAAGGAAATGGAAATTTTGCTGGTTGTATAAAAGGGGTCGATTTGGGTAAATTGTTTGTAAAGATCTCCTAAAACTAAGTATTCTGTCATGTATAAGTTATATTGAAAGTAGCAAATATATTGCATTGGATCTTAGTACAAGTAAAGGCATAGTGTGCAGGCGAGAAAGGCAAGCATAGAGATGAACTAGAGGCTAACTGATATAATGAACCATCCAGATGTACGTTTAAAAAAGACGATGATTTTGGATGTATTCGGGTTTAATAGGAGTGCAAATGACAAAAATTATTGGTAAACTTGTAAAGATTTATTGTTTCTTATTTATTTATTTTACAGCGCTCATGTTCGCTTTTAGTGCGCGAATCGCAGCAGTTCATGCAGTCGGTTCTTTTCCTTGTACACGTCATCTATTGAGGCCTTCGATTTTTTGTGCCAGGACAGGATCATGACAGTCACTTCAAAGTCATAGCCAATGTGGCTCTGTTCCCTATGAGTACTAGAATGAGTACTTTGCATAAGGTGGTCTGCTTGTTTCGTTAATGTATTTCTTACAGTATGTCTTACAAATTAAGTGTATTGTCCCCAATTCATGCAATCACTTTCTCTGGTGTTAAGGTAGGTCAGTGAATTTTCGATGTTTCATTGACGATTATAGAAATGATTTCGGATTAGTCGACGGCATAGGATAGTAGATGGTATCATGGTAACTGATACAGAATTCTCAAGACCACTTCTTTTTAGAGACCTCTTAATAGCGCTGCTTGTTTGGTTTGGTATGAAGGGTAACTTGGAAGGGGTCTTATTTAAGTTTCAAACATTATTTTGGGGCATGATCCAAGCTTTGACATGACCAGAGTGGCTGTTACCTCGCAGCCACTGGGGAATGACCATTTTTCTTGCTAAGCATAGCGACTTTTTCCTTTCATCTTGCTCTGTGCCCCTTTTTTAACCGTTCGGTACATGTTTCTCTATTGAGCGCTTTTCTCGTGCGTGAAGGATGAGAGAACAGGTGGTGTACTAATATATTTGTGCTACTTGACTTTCGATACGAAGGTGGTACTATGTGGGTACTATTTTAAAGCTTTATTTAGATACCCGGATGGTGTGGCGGTGAAGTGCGCTGCTCCCTGTAAGGACAACAGCGCGTGTTCGTTCCCCACCGCATACACCTGTGGTCTGGAGTTTTGCAAATATCTCAGCATTACATACGAGTTTTATTTAGATATTTAAGAATGGAAACCAGTTCTCGTTAGGCTTTCCTAGCTTAACTTTTATTTACTCTAACTGTCTATTCAACAATTCAAATCATTTTTCCATCTCTTCTTGTCAGCATACGATTAAGCAGCCGTCTATCTATCGACGGTAGAGTAAAAAAGATCGGTGATTGACAACTGGTGTTCCCACCATAGACATGAAGGCGATTGATTGCAGGGCATGGTGCTAATCGGTGTCTCATGACGAGCACTCTAATCTAAGCCTCTGGATAAATATGTGTGACTTATCTATTCGACAGCTAATAGCTCTCTTAAAACAACATTTTAGTTTAAATGCAACCACAATGATGATGAAGTATTTGCGAAACTATGGCCATATCAGCCTACACCAGGCCATATCGAACCAACGATTCCCTTGCCAGGGGCTTATGTGCTACCCACTGCATCGCTAAGGCCCAAATTTGCCCTTCTCTCTGCCGGTTTTCTACCCTAACGGTGCTATCAGCAATCACTCGTCAAAGGAAATGATCTTGGGAGCACAAATCGCCATTGAACCCATCTAAGCTGAGGCTGTGGTTGAAATCGCGATGTATAACTTTTTATTTACCGCGCATGATTTTTTTGTGAGCCCCCGAAAAGGGTTATCGTATGTTCGAACCTAATTGGCCTGGGATCTGAGTTTTGCAAATCTCTCAGCGTCATTGTGATTGTGCTTCACATAATTCTCTGCCGTGAAAAAATAGTAGGCAGTAAATGAAAAGTTGTACGTAATGTCTTAGTTGTTCAATCCTTAGATGGTCGGAAAGACATTTTACACAGATTAGAGGTTTAACCATGGGACACCGATTAGCACCAAACTCTGTCAACGCCTTAATATCTAAGGTGGAAGCTGCAGTTCTCCACCACCGACCTTTACTCTATCATCTGTTTTTATACAAGCTCATCATTATGTGCTCCTCACAACGAGAGATGAGCAAATGCTTTGAATTGTCAAATAAACAGTTAGAGTAAATGAGTTTTACGAGAGAAAAAACCTAACAGGAACTGGCTTCTATTCTTGAACATTCAAACAAAGTTTTTGGAAAACGGCTGCATCAAAAGTGGTATCCAAAACTAAGTAGTAAAAACTAGTGCACTACCTCTCCTCTCATTCTTCACACATGAAAAGAACTAAAAGAACCACATATCAAGAACATATACCGAATGGCGAAAAATGCGTGCACAGGAGAAGATGGAAGGAAACGAAGCAGAAGCCACTCGGACTAGATCAGAAGGTAGGGTTTTGCCCCAAAACAATATCTTAGACCTAAATAATACCTCTTTCAAACTACCTTTTATATCAAACGAAAGAAGTGGCGCTCGAAAATTCTGTTGCAGTTGTTAACCTCCCACCTAATACCCTACGTCTGTAACTGTCTATGATCGTCTACGTAGCTCGGAAAATTGCGCGATCTGTCCAACGGCATACGGGGATTGGATACATTATTAGTCTCATGTAAGGCATGCAGTTAAGAGTACGTTGGTGAAATGGACAGACCACTTTGTGTCTGCATAGAACAACATCTTCACGAAAACTAAAAGTTCAAGAAGAGCAGAAGGACACAACGGTGATGATTTTGAGCTACTGTCACGATGCCGACGCTGTAATCGAAAACATAAACGCCCAAAACTCTCGAAGTGTTTGGATTAATTTCAAAAATCCAAAAGGAATCTAAAGGACAAATGTCTCGCTATCGCACTTGATCTGGTGCCTTTTCTCAGAATAATTTTTTTTAATGTGGCTGTGTATCATTCTTCATACGACGTGACGAACATGCGGGTCTCACACTTTCCCAAAGGGTGAGTGGTTTTTAAAATCCTGATGTTCATAGATCTTCACTAATAATGCAGATACTTCACGGAAAGGTATGGATAGCGTTACCGTTACATAAAATACGTCCAGCCTGTGAAAGGCGTAGTCGCCGAAACGTCAGACATCGAATCACACAATCGGCAGCATTCTCACGTCATCTCAACAAAGTTAGCTGGTCAGATCAACATGTCACAGGACAGCTAGAATTTTTATATAAATAGCGCTATCAGGTCCGAAATTTCTTGGTTTTCAATCGTTTCAGCTCGGTTTGGAAATTCAATCTGTTCTCGCTTTCTTATTCGTTTTCGAAATGCCACTAGGAAGCGCATTAATAACGTACAGCAATTACTCTTATAGACTCATCGTTGTTTACTAGTGACCTTTCTAAGACGAAGCCATATTGGATTATGATATTGTGGTTGAAAGGATAAAGAATCAGTAGAAGAATAACCAAGCGACTTCTTTGTTCTAAATGGGTCTACATTCACGCAAAGCACTCATCGCTTCTGGCGGGCTATTGATCGAGTGTGTTCGAGGATGTGACGCGTACGATTTGTGCTATTTATTGAATCTATGGCCGTTAGTGTGGTCTCAATTTTTACTTTCAGCTACTATTTTGAGTCCATTGGTGACGTCATCGTTTATATCAGAGATTTCTTTTAGTAAAGATGTTTTTTCATCAGTTTCTCTTCACTACTTTCATGTTCATATAGGACTTTATGAAATGGCTTCATTTTCTTTTCTAAATATTCGTATTTTATTCCTCTTCGCCGTAGATCTTTCTATCATTGTGTCGTTTTTCCGAAAACTTTCGTCCCACCACACTTAAGAGTCATAATTTTTCGCTTTCGGCATGTTAACCCCTGCACGACAATGTGACCCGTATAGGAGTCACGCGCTACGAAAATTGTGGCCTCTATCAGCTTTAAATCAATATATCTAAGCTTGTAGTTAATTTTATCAGTTGCAATAAAAACTACTAAATTTCTCAAATCTCTGTCTGCCTACATGATGGATGTTCTTGTTTTACCTTGTTGAAATTCCGACTTTTTGAAGCCGACGACATATACTCCTTCCACTTTTTTGCTTTAAGGCTCATATTTCGAACATAAGAGCATATGAGCCAGTGGGATTTCGTCTAACAGGACACTGTGTTGTTCTCTGTTTGAAGCTTCCGCTCTTTCTCTGGATATTTTAAAGCTCCTAAATTTCATTTCCGGTCTTTCGAAATTTCGGATTCTAAAGCGTGTTTGAATTTGGAAGGGGACTGTATAAATAAATAAATGAATAAATAAGTATATATATATGTGGTTAATGTGAGAGAGCAGATTCTCTTCTGTTGACTCCTGAATTCCTGAAATATTTTGTTGATCGAGAAATTATCGTCGATTGTCAAGAAACCCAGCTTCGTTACCGAAGGGTAAAACCAATTGCTTGGCTGCTTAAGATCACAAAGTGAAAAAGTCATTGGTCTTTTTCTGGTACAGTTTTTCTGATACTCAAATATTCGCTCTGACACTAGTTGTTTGTGTCGCCAATCTATTTATTTGTTCATCTCGTCTTTATGTTGGAATTTTGATGCCTATAGGTTCGATGTACTTCATTTCAGATGTTATTTGATGAGCTTTATGAGAGCTGTTTTCGAAATGCATCACTCGTGAAGGTCCCGAGTGGGAAGCCGGTGTGTATTTGTTTGGTTCATCATTCTAAATCCAATGCAGACATATCAACCATTAAGGGGAAGGATGATGCTTCTTTGCTAGTAACTCTCGATCATGTGATGAGCAACAGCCAGTACATTGTATTCTTCCTCACTGCTGGCATCAAAGGAGCTGATATAAGCTTAAAGCTCGACAATATGGTACGCAAAAAGAATGAAAGAGGAGACAAAGACAAAACGCACAGGTGAGCAATCTATATCGTTTTTAAGAAGAAGAATAAGTTTATCATTGCGTGAGTTTCGCAGTTGGATTGTTAAACAGATTTGTTTCACTACGGGTTATATGAAGTAGAATCATTCACCGTACCGGTAGAAATTACAAGTTCTACGTTATAAATTATACGTTACAAGTTTTACAAAATTAGCAGTTGTGACTTCATATTGACTATGACGATTGTGTCAGACTATCCTAATGGCTTGGAACTAGATCTGATCGTAAACTGAACAATTTTTGGAAGAGTTATAACCGTCGTCGTTTCGTAAGGATCTGCCATTGGCTGATTTCGTTACTTGATTGTAATGCGTGAGTCGTTCACGCACAGACACAGACTTCTGAAGGCGTTTATAGAATAAAGCAAGTTCACAGTGAAAAGGAAAGTATGAAATGCTCTTATCGACCTTCATAGAACATATTCCAGGATGTTCTGGAATTGTGAGAAGGATCAAAACTATAGTCTGAACACTCGATTTTTGTTTTTGTTTCTTATGCAGTATTTTTTTATACTTTCTATCTCATTCTTCATCTGGGATGAAATAAAAATGAATTATTGCTACATATCTGTGCGGTAAAGAAATGCTACTTTTGCTGCATTTGTCGTTTCTTGCTTCTTAAAGTGGTTTCTGGACAGGTCGGAAACAGTACTGCCAGTTGCACGGCTGAATTAGATTCCAACAAGCTTTGTTTTTGTTTGTTGCTTCCGAAGTGCGACCGTTTCTGGTAATACCTCTTGTTTACAAGCTCCTACTGTGAAATAGTATAGAGGCGGTTAGCACGGTGGTAGTGGTGCCGGCTATCACGAACGCAGTGCTGGTTTGATCCCGCATCGGGTCCGGCAAACCCCTCATCCCTCCAGGCTTGGGAAATTGGTATCGGAGTTGTCCGAGGAAAATCATTCTTTAAATCCAAGTGGGAACGTTCTAGCACGGTTATCTCAGGACTCCAGAGAGAATCGACTCGACCAGCATTCTAGGACATTCACGATGAAATGAAAATCCTCAAGCAGCAGTCAAAGCCAAGTTTTTCTACGTTACGGATATTGGTGAATGCTGGTGGAGACCATTCTTTCTGTAACCCTGGGATAGCCAGGACAAGGCGCTCTCACGTGGATTAAAAACAGTAGGTTCACCCGGACAAGTCTGCTAGTAATCTCGCCATGGAGGGATGAGTGGCTTGGTGGGCCAGTGCGTTGTCAGACATTCTCTGGGTAGGTTGGTTCGTCCTGTTCGATCAATTGTAAAAATTAAAGCGCTGAAAAACGTTACTTCGATATTTCTCCTTAATAAAACGCTCCAGTTTTCTTCTAGATGTTGTTTATTTAGCTCTATGTTATGACATATTAAGTCGTTGTCCAGTACTTTTCTTTTTTTGTTTTATCAAAATAGAGATCTCAGTGCCTTCCAACGGTTTACCGCCTCTGGTATCGAAGTCGCATGGTAGTAAATCTGACCTCTGACCCACAAGCGTTGCGACTGCTCGTGGTGTTAACGACCTGGGGCAGGCCTTGGCCAGGCTAAGCTCGGGATTCCAGGGAACCACAATGGCTCAACCAGCAAATCTCCGATGAATGGTGATTATATTGCTGCCCGCACAACCAGTGAGGACAGGCCGCTCAAGTTTCAAGTATGCTAGTAAATCTCCTTCTGATCCACAAGGGCTGTGACTGCCTGTGGTGGTGAAGACTTGAGTCAGACTTTGGCCAGGCTGACCTCGGGACTCCTGGGAACCATAATGGCTTAACCAGCAAATCTCCGAAAAATGGGGTTTGTGCTGGGCCCGGCAGAACCAGTGAGGACGGGCCATTCAAGTATCAAGGATCAAGTATCAAGTAAAAATCTCAGTAACTCCCACGACCGACTTTCTATTAACCTCGGCATTGATCAAGTAATTCTTCGTATTTTTGTTGAGCAAACGCGAGGTGTTATTATTCTTTATTCACAAATGAGCTGACGTTTCGGCGGATTTCGCCTTCCTCAGAGCCTGGAAAGGTCAAGTTGACAGCAATCTACTTGGCCAGACGCCTCCATAACCAAACAAAGAAACTCTAAACCAAGATTTCAATCACATTGAACACAGCTTTGCACACTCACCGCTTTCTATGAGGTCTCCACTAAGTATGTCACGTAGAGACCAACCGCACAGAAATCACATGGAAGTATAATGTACCCCACTCATCAGAATAGCAGTCTTATATACTGCCCTACATCACGCGTGATAATGAGGCATTCTTCCCTGCTGTTCATTTTCATTTTTTCTAAAAGTTGACTTACCAACATGCCCCGTCTTGTACTTACTTATAAAAACTCATAATTTAGTATCCAGCGATGATCTNTAACTCCCACGACCGACTTTCTATTAACCTCGGCATTGATCAAGTAATTCTTCGTATTTTTGTTGAGCAAACGCGAGGTGTTATTATTCTTTATTCACAAATGAGCTGACGTTTCGGCGGATTTCGCCTTCCTCAGAGCCTGGAAAGGTCAAGTTGACAGCAATCTACTTGGCCAGACGCCTCCATAACCAAACAAAGAAACTCTAAACCAAGATTTCAATCACATTGAACACAGCTTTGCACACTCACCGCTTTCTATGAGGTCTCCACTAAGTATGTCACGTAGAGACCAACCGCACAGAAATCACATGGAAGTATAATGTACCCCACTCATCAGAATAGCAGTCTTATATACTGCCCTACATCACGCGTGATAATGAGGCATTCTTCCCTGCTGTTCATTTTCATTTTTTCTAAAAGTTGACTTACCAACATGCCCCGTCTTGTACTTACTTATAAAAACTCATAATTTAGTATCCAGCGATGATCTTGCGTCTACCGATCCATCACTATTTAAGGTTAGACGTATCATTAGCTGCGTAGACGGGCCAACGGACAGGATAACACGGTTTTTAACCCTGATATTTAACCAGTTGTTGAAACACATTCCAGCCCATCTTACGAATACCCAGATGTTTCTGGAAATTATGAGTTTTTATAAGTAAGTACAAGACGGGGCATGTTGGTAAGTCAACTTTTAGAAAAAATGAAAATGAACAGCACGGAAGAATGCCTCATTATCACGCGTGATGTAGGGCAGTATATAAGACTGCTATTCTGATGAGTGGGGTACATTATACTTCCATGTGATTTCTGTGCGGTTGGTCTCTACGTGACATACTTAGTGGAGACCTCATAGAAAGCGGTGAGTGTGCAAAGCTGTGTTCAGTGTGATTGAAATCTTGGTTTAGAGTTTCTTTGTTTGGTTATGGAGGCGTCTGGCCAAGTAGATTGCTGTCAACTTGACCTTTCCAGGCTCTGAGGAAGGCGAAATCCGCCGAAACGTCAGCTCATTTGTGAATAAAGAATAATAACACCTCGCGTTTGCTCAACAAAAATACGAAGAATAAAAATCTCAGTGAAAGAATATTACAGCGGTTATTTTTTGTGTTATTGCTTAACGCTCTACTCACTAAATGCCACTATTTGAAGTTGATAGCCCTTGCTGTTTTGTCTAAGGAGAGATTTATTTAGGCATATAAAAAGATGCCTGAGGTGTAATAAAAATTTAAGTCAGCAGTTTGCTACAGGTGCTCCACAAATTTTAAGCGGTAGTAAGAGCAGATGCATGGACACAATTGACAATGTCGTGTTGCATTAGAATTGGCGACCCTGCAGGGATGAAATTCTTGGTAGGTCCGTGAATATAACATATTTAAGGAATAACGTTGAAATTATTGGAAAGGGTTTTATGCGTTTGAAAACTCTGCTGTAAAGTTTTTCTGAAGGAGTAAAACATGTTTGGAGCTGGTGGCGGCGATCAAAATCGCCCGCTCGTTTGATGATGGATTCCACTGATGTGAAAGAGCGATAGTGGGTGGGTCTGGCAACTTTCCTAGTTGATGGAGTATGCTGAAGAAGTGAAACTGAGAGGGGAAGAACAAATCCCGACTTTTTTTGCGGTACTGAAATATGTGATGTATCAACGCATGCCACGTGGTTAGGAAATGCAGTTAAAATGCAGCGAATGAGATAGATATTATCTTTTTTAATGGGTTTTCATCAGTTTTACGGTTTCGTTTCATGGACCATCTTACACTATCGACTGTCTTAAAGGAACCGGCGTGGTAGGAACCTTTGCGTGGGTGGAACTATATGTCTTAATGTAAGGATAGTTTTTATTCTCGACTGAATGCGAGTTACGATCTATCAAATAATCCTCACTGGTGTCACCTTATATGGAGCAGAATTCATCGGTAGGCAACGATCGCGAAGAATAAGATGCAAATTATGCGCGGGTGTGAAAGAGTTATAATGAAGGGCTTTCCGAACATCAATTATTAAATATATGTTGGATCAATGTGCATGTATTTTTGAAATGGGTTAAATTCTGTATTTTTCGCTATTAGTTCTTAGGCCAAATGTTATCATTCTCAAGTTTTGTAGGTCTACGTTTAGGCTTTAAGAATATTGCAGTAATAGTGTTTTATTGAAATATGCAGTGTTCGATAAGTTTTAATTAAATGATAGTGGAAACAAGGCGCAGTTGCCAGCCACATCTCGATAGTGCGGTTAGAAATTTTGCTTTTCCCTTTAAGAATAGAGCTTTATTTTTACTGAACGTTTTAACCTGAGAAATCTCTGTGTTTATTCATATAGACCTTCTATGAGTCATGGAAGACCTCTTCGTCTTATGAAGGTCGTGCGCATGGCAATCTGAGTACTGTAACAGTGAGTTATTTAAATTGCTCCTTGTTTAGCTCGCCAGCTCGAATTCGCCGTTTCTTCAACATGAAGAAAAAGAAGAAGAATGGAAATGTCTTCAGTGACCCGACCCTCATCTCAGTTATTTTGATTGACACTAACTATCGGTCAAACTACGACGAGAGTGGCTGTTCGCAACTCGCCCAACCTGGTTGGTATGTCTACGCACCACAGCTGCCAGCTACAAAGGTGAGTCCTTATTTATATTAACTGTTTCTTTTATTCCACTTCAATGAAATTCCTAAACTGTGGAGTCGGCAAATTTTCAATTTACCCTCATTTTCCGCCGAACGCGCATTTCGAGCAGCGTAGCTACTCAATGAACTGGAACATGACACAGTGATGTTCCTAGATTCACATTTCAAGTCTACAGCTACTGCGGCCGGATTGAAATTTTTGGTAACTTGATTATCTTCAAAGCTGTAAATCTTAGATTGAGTTTAAATGGATTTAGTACTTCAAAAAACCGTTAGTCCGAGATCTGTCCGAGGTCCCTCATCTTGCGTAGCCGAATCGGCAGTAGCAAGAACAGATGCTATCACGTTTTCCGGACGAAAAAAATCACTACTGGTTGTTATTGTTTTGCGATGATGAGGGAGTATCACCACCAGGTGCAAGAAGACTTTCAATAACTCGTGCTAATTCTCGTCGACACTGCTTATCGTCGTCATAAGTCTCATATTCCTCAACCTTGTTTAAAAAAGACATGCTTGGAAGAACTAGTGACCCAATGCTCACAAAAATATTGGTACAGCAGCTTTCCAATCGGTTGGCGTTCAACGATATACAAGTAAGTGACATCTGTTTCAGAACGCAGCGATAAACACTCGGTGTAATGGGTAAACTGTAGATAATTCTTCCACTTCTTGCTCTTTCCCCTCTTTTGACTTCCACTCTGTTTGGCCTTGATATAAATCGTATTCGCCACAATGTTCTCGATCTCCGTGCTGTTTCCACGGTTGCTGAGATATTTACTAAATAAACAGAAGGACGAGGGATGACCGGGAGAAAGACGGAGAGATGGAGGGAAGGAGCGGGAAGAGAGCGCCCGCTCAGACGACAAGCCAATGCATCGCGCGCCAGCAGCTCGGCGCACCGCCTCCCTCCCATACGTTCATCGCCTCATCATGGCTGGGAAGTGGCCTTGGGTGTCAGGCTGCGATATACAGCGGGGGGATTTGTCCACACGGCAGTGTCTCCCAAGCTGAGAAGGAGTCCGGCGTTTCCATCAGGAAACCGAGCTAAGAGTAAACCAGTACCAGGAACCACCAACGTCTCGGCGTCAAACTAGTCGCATGGTGGCAATCTCTTGATCCACAAGGGCTGACGACTGTTTGTGGTGTTGACGACCTGGGGCAGACTTTGGCCACGCTAACCTCAGGATTCTAAGGGACCACAATGGCTGGACCAGCAAAACTCCGGAAAAATAGAGAATATGCTGGGGCCCGCACAACCAGTGAGGACAGGCCATCCAAGTATCCAAATTAGTCCGAGATCATCGTCTCTCTACAAGTCTTTCAAGTTCTCAGGTTGTCACGAACCCTTATTATTCAAAAATCATTGGTAGTCATCGAAAAACCAGTATCGTTGCGAATCGCTTAATACGGCAATAAATCGTAATATGAGTTCTATATGCTGCTGGAAAAACCATACGGTAAACTTCAGCGTTAACACTATGAATATATGTAGTTACATGCTTCCTATGTTTTATTATTTATTACTGGTTACTTTCAACGACGCGTACTTAACAAGATGCTTAGGTCATGGCTCAGCTGTTTTGCCATGCAACGGTTGAGGTCGAAACTAAGTAAAGGACTCATCTGTTTTGCAGAGCCGCCTTTTACGAGCCTTAGGCTTCGAATTTCCGCCGTCATTAATCGTTGTCGATGCAGGATCACGAACCGTAGTGACTACGGAAGGGCGACGTCTGTTGGCCGATGATATAAATGGAACGTCGTTTCCTTGGTGAGTTCTCTGCATACATATGTGTATGTGCATATTATATACATATATATATATATATATATACATATACATACACATATATACACATGTATATGTATATATATTATATATATATATATATATATATATATATATACGCACACATGCTCATGGTTCGGTGTACACCAGACCATTACGAAGCTTGGAAGCTGCAAATCAACGTATGTTATCAAAAACTATAAAAACAAGTGAACTCATTATTCTCATTTTATAAAAGCCTCGATATCACATTGTCCTATTGAAGTTCAACTCATAAATTTGGAAGCACTGTGATGACTATCCTGGAAAATACAACCACAATGTTGCTGAGATATTTGCAAACACCAGACCGCAGGTGTCGTCGGTGGAGAACGAACGCGCTATTACCCTTTCCGAGTACTAACGCGTTCATCACCACACTATGTGGTTCATTCGTTTCGCCTTTCTCTCAGCTCCTGGAAAAGTGATAGTGGTGCTGTCCATTATGCGTGCGGTTGTGGTTGGATACCGTTCCGAACACGCAAACCTTTTATCCCTTCAGGGCCGGGAAGTTAGTGTTAGAGTTGTTTGGGAAAAGTTCCCTACCGGCAACCTAAGTGGGAACACTCTAATCCGGCTATTCCACAACTCTGTGGTGATTCAACTCGATCACCATTTAACGACATTCATAAAGAAGACGAAATCTTCAAGTAGCAGCAAAAAGAACACGCGAATAGTTTGGAGACGTTGGATGATGGATGCGAGGAACCGAAGAGTATGCAGGGAGTGTTGGGATCCGCACAAATGATGTGAAGACGAGTTATGTAAAAAAATAAGATGTTGACTATGTCCAGTTTGAATGCATGGATGCTAGCATGGTAATCTGAGATGAAATATGACATCATCGGACAGGCTAAAATGTGAAGATACTCCTCATTAAAGGATTTCTCTACTACTGGTCCACAATCCTGGTGCGTGTAAACATGGACGTGTTGATTACCTTAATAACTTGCGATCAATATCAGACGTTTGTCGCTTCACAAATGTAGACCAGTGCGTTCAGTCACAGTATTTGTTCTCTGTGTTTTCAAATGTTGATAAGTTGACTTATTTATTGGTTGCGTCGTTTTAGCGGAATTAAAGTGAAGGATACAATTTGTGTACAAACAAGGGCATCCATCCGCTTGCTTATTCATTGATATGTTTAAGTGAATACAGATAGTGCAGAGACACATGGATGACGAGTAATCAATTTTGCTAAATCCACCTGGAGCTGAATTTAAGTATAAAGTCGTTCTGGAACTTTTTATGTTAACGTCCAGTTCGCCACTTAGGAATACACCAATAAGGCTTACTGCTCAAACTAGCTTATTTAATTCTCTCATGTGTTAGTAAATTTTAGTTGATATCCGTCGACAATTTCAGGTGGCCTCCATCTGTATCTGAGGTGCTTAGCGGAAACACCTTGCGTCGCGTAAATGGGGCAGTAGAAGTCTCTGATTTTTCCGCAATTAAGGCAACTGTCCGTGGATTGTTGTTTGGCGCACAATGGGTAAAGTTCAATACTTTTATATACATATTAAGATAGGTATCTCAACGCCGACTTTATTATGACTTCGACATTGTCGACATTGATCAATAATTCGCTGTTTTTTCTTGGCGAGCACTCACTAGGTTGGTATTGTAGCACTTATTAATACAAAATAGCTGACATTCTAGCGGTTTCGTTTTTTGGGTCCATTTTACTCTTTGTAGGTCTTCCAGTTATTTGGCAGAGATTGGCTTCACAGAGTATTACATGGTCGAGAAATGTCTGGTCTCCATCAAATAGTTGGAATACTGACACAGAGCAAAACGGCTCTGAAGAAGGAGGAACCGCCGAAACGTCAGCTGTTCTGTTTTAATAAGTGTTGCAATTCCAAACTCGTGTTTGCTTATCAAGAAAAACACTAGGATGAGAAACTGCCACGACCGACTTTCTATTAGCCTCGGCATTGATCAAGTGATTTTCTTCGTATTTTTGTTGAGCAAAGGCGAGGTGTTACTATTCTTTGTTCACGATTAAGCTGACGTTTCGGCGGATTTCGCCTTCTTCAGAGCCNNNACGTCAGCTTAATCGTGAACAAAGAATAGTAACACCTCGCGTTTGCTCAACAAAAATACGAAGAAAATCACTAAGATGAGAATTATTTGCTTCGCTTTATATCGTCCTTTATGTACGTTTTTTTGTTCCATAAAGTTCACTTAGGCTTTTAGGAAGTGCGAATTGAAAAGGGTGTATATGTGTATTTATTGAGATATTCTGTATACTCTTACAATCAATGTCTTATTTCGCCGAGGTTTTCTCTTGCTTTTAAGTCTCTTCAATCGGAAAGCTTGGTTTGTAATCCATTGAGATGCTGGGCACCCAAGAGAGATTCAAGTGTTATTCTAAAAGTTCTATCGTTGATTAGTATGTTTTCTTTTGAAGGGTTTTTCCAGTGTCCTCCATGCCGTCAATGGGTGAAGCAACTGGTACCCGTATACGAGAAGATGAAGGCAGGAGGAATCTCATTAGAGATTGTATTTTGCTCTTCTGATCGGACACAAGAAGCATTTGATCAATTCATCACACAGGTATGGCTAACGTTCTTAAAACAATTCTCAAGCTCAAGGAGCTGGCGAATCTAATGCAATTTTAGAAGTTTCATAAGGTGAAACCTTGCTTCTTTAGATTAGATATAAAGTTGTAATATCTCGAAAATATCATGTTCCCTATATTTCCTCTTACTATGCTGACATGTACATTTTTATGAAGAGGAACCCGTATAGCCCAATGGTTAGAGATTTCCTGCAATGCACAGTGGCTTAGTTGTTGGTTAGATCCCGCGTCTCGGTCTCAGCAAACTTTTCATCTCTTCGGGGTATGCAAATTGGTACCAGATTTGTCTAAGATAAGCGATATAATACAGCGATATGCCCCTACATTTCACTGTATTGGCGAAACAAGCATTCAGCCACTTAGCGATGCCATGAATGGAGTTGAATGCATAATGTCTCTCTAAGGAATGGATCAACGCCGAAGGCTTTTTGTTTTACCCCACTACATATATTTCTGTAGCAAAGAGTGTGTTCTACGTTGATCAATCCTACAAAGCTACACCACTCATCGGGCTCCATTAAGCATTGTAAAGCCGTTTGAATTCACATATGATTCTTTATGCGATTGCTTAATACCGGCAGAAGGCAGTTGTTACTGCAAAAGACGCGACCATTCCTAACGAACGTTTTTTACGTTCATGAGGATGTTGACATACAAAAGGGTTACGAACAAATTGCAGCCTGCTATGAGGTAAGAAATTGAGTCAGCTGCTGTGACACATTCTGCACGTACTACTAAAAGTTTAACCTTGTAGCACAGTGTACATATAGGAAACGCGGTGATAATATAGGGTAAAGAATTTCCTAATTCTTTCCTAAACATAACGGAGAAGATTTTGAAGTAAGGGTTACGATCCTCGCGCAAGAATCGAGAACACAAGCGCGCAAAACTCTAGAGGCATTCTGGATAAATTCCAAGAATCCGAAAATGAACCGCAGGGAGGAATGCCTTGTTATCACGCGTGATATTGGACAGTATATAAACCTGTTACTCTGATGGGTAGAGGCACATTACGCTTCCATGTGAATTCTGTGCGGTCGGTCTTCATGCGACATACTCAGTGGAAGACTCATAGAAAGCGGTGAGTGTGCAGAGCCATGCTAAATGTGTTTGAAATCTTGGTTTAGCGTTTTCCCTGTTTGGTTATGGAGGTGTTTGGCCGAGTGGATTGCTGTCAACTTGACCCTTCCAGGCTCTGAGGAAGGCGAAATCCGCCGAAACGTCAGCTTGTGCGTAAATAAAGAAATAAAATAGCACCTCGTGTTTGCTGAACAGAAGTAGAAAGATATAATTTCCTAATAGTTTCTATAGGGGCCTGACACCAGTGCTTTTATCTTGCCAGAGAATTCTGGTATCTGGAACAGTTTGGGAATTTGTAATCCAGCATTTGGAGTTTGTGAGTCGAGAAGAATTTTGAAAATGAGCACAACTTTTTGAGAGAATAGGAGAAGGCACTGTGAGATTGTTGAAAGCCGCTAATTTAATGAGCGGTGGGTGAGTTGGGATAAAATGGTCTTCAAATCCTAGAGCAAAAAGTTACTCTCTAAGACCATAGCAAGTTGGTAGTGAGACACCTTTTTGACAACATTTGTATTTCAGATGCCTTGGTACTCATTCACTTACGACCCATCTAAAACTATCGCGCTAACGAGAGTCTTTAATATCAGTGGTAAGCTTGTGGAGATTTTCTTCTAATTTCATTTTTCTCATCTAACTTTTCATCTCAGTTATATCCTTTTTAAAACGTATTCGTGGAAACATCATCAATTTCAGGTATACCATCCTTGATTCTTCTCGATTCCGCTGGGCGTGTTATAACGAATCACGGTCGCTCGTCATTATTGGAGGATTCGGATGGCACTTATTTCCCCTGGGGGCCTCGTCCGTTGTACGAACTGAATGAATTCACAGTTTGTCGCCTGAGAGATGAGCCATCACTAATACTTTTTACAGGTTCGATAGTTTATGTTCATGTGTTGCTTTTCGGAGGAAAAAGTTCGAGCCAAATTTCATCTAAAGCATTCCGTTTCCGTCTCATATAACACATATTTTTGTGTAATTCGAGTTGCTCTCAATCTTTCGTTTTTATATTCGAAGACGTTAGTGTGTTTTAGAAGGTTCGCCGGACGACATACAGTTTTCCCTGTCTGTGATGGACACGCTATCAAAGCGGCTTTTTGAGGAACGGTTAAAGATTGCAGAGCGTCGTATCGAAGAGGTTGAAAGGAAAAGCGATGAGAACTCTGAACCAAGCAGTGGGATCTCTAAATCTGCCAGTAGTGAGGAGTGCAGGTGCTGTTCTGTTCTGGAAACATGGTTCAGCAAGAACAATGCTAAAACGCTTCTCACTTTTAGTCCAACTTGTAATTAATGCTCCTTATGAATTAGATTAGATTTTGGCACATTCGTGAATAAATGCGCTTTAAAATTCTCTTAATGCGATATTTTTAGCTCAATGGGGTCAGATCTACCGATACCTCCGCAGGCGGATCCATTGCAGCTGCTGTATACGGGTGAAGATCCGATCTGTGATCATGTGAGAGTTATCCGATAGCCAGATATCTTAATTTCATTTACTTTTATCAGTTTGCCATAATACTTTTTCCTAATTTTACTTCATTCTAATTCTATTCCTATATTTTCTTTGCTAATATTATGGCTAATATATGCGTCCTTACCATATTCTTGATGAGCTGAGACCTTAATGCGAATCCTGTCTTAAAACAACTATACTTGACATTCTTCCTATGTCGCATACACGTCCACATTTTCATCTGTAAAATCAGCTAAAAGTAAAGTTGGAATCATTGCAATCCTATCAACGCATCAGTCACTAGATCACGAATGATGACGGCATGCTGGCTTGGGAATGTTATGACATGGCTTTGCAGTCGATGAAAATCTTACCCAAGCAGCAGGTTGCGGGTTCAATTCATGAAAAAAACGACAGCTTAATTTTCAGATCCTCGAGTCTATTCTTGGTCTGGGCGACGTTGAACTGCCTTTAATATGCATAGTAGATGGATTAGCCGGTCAGTTGTGTGTATGTGAACGACCGGACGTTTCGGAAGCAGTATTAAATGAGTTTGTTGGTGAATATCGTGCTGGACGACTACAGTGGGTACCACTGCCAGTGACTACTGAAAGTGCGGTTGGTCATTGTTCAAGTCATTCGTTACCTTTAAAGCACCATAATTAGCGTTCACGTAAAGGAGCATTAGCAGGTACACAGTGTATTTTTCGATGACTATCTCCCTATGTGACGTGTAGCGCAGTGGCCTGAGGTGCCCTGCAATGCACATGGGATCTATCCTCGCACCCAAGGTTCATCAAGCCTGCCATCCCTTCGGGTGGGCAAATTGATAGCAGACTTGTTCCGGAGGATAATAGCACTGATTCGATACAACGGCAGGCCACCGCAAGTCATTATATAGGTGAAATATGCATTCAATCATTTCTAACCATGCTTATTGAAGTATAATCCATGGCGCATCACTCAGGGTTTGGTCAACTCCGAGAGCTTTGTCTTTTATTTTTTCTAATGTCTCTATGTAATAGTATAACACTACAGTGTGGATTTTGAATATCCAAAAATTAGAAACAGGCTTGCAATTTCAAACAATATTTTTCATTAATGTGTCGTTTTCTTGTTCAGCAATCGCGAGGTTTTTAAACAGCATACATTTACTTCCATAAAAACACAATACAATACAACGCTAGCTGACGTTCTGACGAGGAATTCCTCATTGGAAGTCACGAAAAAGCGGCTCTGAAGAAGGCGATACTGCCGAAACGTCAGCTAGCGTTGTATTGTATTGTGTTTTTATGGAAGTAAATGTATGCTGTTTAAAAACCTCGCGATTGCTGAACAAGAAAACGACACATTCATATTCCAATGCCGAGGTTAAGAGAAAGTCGATCTTGGGAACTATTTTTCATTAAAGCAAGATCTGCCACAATTTGGTTTATTACTTGCACGATTTGTAATTTTTTTCTCTCGTGTACATTCATTTATCTCTTGATAGGTAAATTGGTGTTCACGAATGTACCGAAGACATTTTAACCTGTAGCTGATTTTTTTTGAAAAAGTAGTTGTCGAAAGTCTTGGAAAAGAGGTTTGCCGGAGGTCCAATGTGCAAGCTGGGGTGAGGCAGAGTATCCTATCTTAATTCTTGCTTTTGCAACAAAATAAATTCCATCTGATTGACCAATATCGTTAACCGATGTTGCAACTCTTAGTAAATATATCTCAAAGCCGTCGAATTAACCGTTTTCCGAGCGGATTTCACGTTAAACTTCAAATGTATCTCAAAACAGTTGTAGCAACCGTTTTTTGGGTGGATTTTGCTGATGGGTTTTCTGACAACAATTCCCATTTGTAGTGGTTTTTACTGAATTAGTAGAATTTTAATGATTTATGAGAAGATGGATAGAGCAGTGGTAGTGATGGCATTCACCACAAGCACGGTTGTAATTGAGTCACCCTAGGCTCACCAATCCTCTCATCCCCCAGGGTCGGGAATTCTTTCACCAGACTTTTATGGGGAGAGTTTACTTTCTGCAGTAAAGTTGGAACGCTTTAGCGTGGCTGTCTGATGACTCCAGGGAGAATCTAAGCATTCAGCGGCATTCATAAAGAAGACGACAGTCCTTAAGCAGTATCCGAATCCAGGTGTGGAAAGTCTGAGGACCTTCATCGATAATCGATGCGAGGAAACGAGTTGAATGCTAGAAATGCTGGAATCCGTACAGTTGATATGAATGTGGATTGGACAAATGGGAAAATAGTAAAGGATAGTGGATTGTAACGTCTACCTTTCACTATTACCAACAAATTCTGTGAGAATTTGGATTCTACAAATCTTTAGGTGTATCATCCTTCTCCATTCACTTGTTTGCACAGAACATTATGTCGTACAAAACTTATTCTACTCTCAACGTCATAATATGGTCGACAATTGGATTGTATTTGGTTGTGCAGAAATCTTTTTATTATTCCCGTAGTTATCGCGGTACTTGTTTGTCGAGTTTTTTCGATTTACCTCTACACTAGTTTCCTTCTCGGCTTGTAGCTTAAGTCTTCTTGAAACTGTTGAAGAATTCTAAGTCGATCCACTTTACACAACTTGAGCGAACCGGCTATCGTCGGTGACTGCGGATCGTCAAGCCCCTTCCATTTTTATTGTTCTCATCTCTATCACGAACTTCAATATTGCTCCCTAATTTTGTTTGGCAAACAAAGTGAACCATTGACATTGAGAGTCATTTCCGCGACTTTCCTTTAAACTTCCAATTTCTGCAAAATTTCGCTCGGATTTTTAATATTCTAAATAGAAGACAGTTTAAACGCAAAAGCATTAATGAGAATGTGTAGGGCCGGAATCAGTGTAGTGAAATGCTATGTTGCTTAGCACATTTACTCAAAATCTTATCTAATAATAAAGCGCCAAAGTTTGAACGGGAGCTATTTAATGGTTCCCAGAAAACCTAGTAACGTCAAATTTTCCACTCGTTATCCTTCGCAGACATACTTGGGAAACATATGCGACCATTATAGTTTGTGGTGTAGTGGTGAAGTGCGCTGCTCCCCGGTAAGGACAACAGCGCGTGTTCGTTCCCCACTGCATACACCTGTGGTCCGGAGTTTTGCAAATATCTCAGCAATTCATACGAATTATAGTTTGTCTTAGGGGCGGATAACATAGTGGTAGTGATGTCCGTTATCACGAGCGTGGTGGTACTAGTTCGATGCCGTCCCGGGCTAACAGAGCCTCTCATCCCTCCGAGGTCCTGAAATTGGTACCGGACTTGTATGGAAAAAATTACTCTCTGGAATCCATTTGGGAACGCTCCATCACGGCTATCTCAGGACTCCAAGGAGAGTTGCTCGATCAGCATTCTACGACATTCAAGATGAAATGAAAGGTAGCCTACGGATCTATTATGCAGCAATCGAAGCCACACGTAGAAACTTGGAAGGTCTTCGTGAACAATAGATGTGAGGAAACGAATCGAATGTGAGAAGTGCTGGGATTTGCACGGTAGACGTGAAGATGGATCATGTGAAAATAAAAAATTAATATATAGTTTGCCTTAAACTCAGCAGCTCGGTCGACACTCCCTCTATCATGGTAAATAAGTTGACTCGAGGTGAGCCTCCAAAAAAGTAAGTTCAAATGGAAACTGCATCTGTAGATTTGTCTCATTCAAGAAAAGCTAGAAGACCGTCAATACGTAATAGGACATTGCAACGTCGTGATCACATTCTGAATACGCCCTGTACGGATAATACAGTGTTTGTTTTGGATCAAATGGACGTATAGACACTATGGTGTCCATATTCAGTTTATTGGGTTCCAGATTTTTTTGTCGCATTGTCATTCCCTACACTTAGTGGTTTACAAAAGAACCACTTCCGTTGACCGGTAATTTCTCTAAAAATTAACTGTTGTTTCATTTTAGTCACCACGGTCATTGTATGGAATGTGCGGATATAAAAAACATCAAGGGACATTTAACATAGGGTACAAAATACTTCCAAGTGCTAACAGCAGTGTATTTTCATAAAAAAGGACAAAGAAAGGATAAAGTTCTCGGCGTTGATCAATCCCTGAGGAATGCGCCATGCATTCAAGTTCATTAAGCACCGTTGGAGGTGATTGAATACATATCTAGCCTTTACAATGACTCACGGTAGCCTACGGATCTATCGAATCAGTGCTGCTATCCTCCCAGACAACTGTGGTACCAATTTGTCGACCGCGGAGGGCTGGAAAACTTAGTGGACCTGGGGCGCGGCTATCGATCCCAAGTAATAACGCATAGTAAATTGTAACATACATATCACTCATACCTACAGAACGGTAGAGCAAGGTCTGTTCTACAATTCTGTCATATTCAGAGCTCCCAAAACACTTTAGTGATTCAAACATTACTTTTTATCATCCAAAAACCAGAAAACCATCAGCCGACGAAAAATTGCTGGTATTCTATTGGGTTGGCTACGTAAAACAGCGCCGTAGCAGTATGCCTTAAAGGCTCGTTAACTAAGACTCTTTACCATGCAGTCTTCAACTCCACATAATATCGGACGTTCTCATAGATCTACATGATTATATTATTCCTCGTGACATAAATTAAACCCTAAGGATGGAATTAGAGGTATCTACCACCTTGTATCATCTACCTAAAGAACACTAGACTCCGTGTCCACCTTTTCAACTCAACGGCACTTCTTGCCCTAACGTATGCGTCAGAAACCTGATCGATGCGTAAGGAGGATGAAAGGTCACTCAGCGTTATGGAACGCACAGTCGGAAGGACGACGCTAAGAGTATCCCGTTCCACACAAATAAGGGATGGGATCCGAAGCTCCGATCTGCGTCAACGATTAAAAATCATGGATTCTGTTTTGTACGCCAAAGAGTCGAAGATAAGATGGGACGGACATATAATGCGTATGAATGACAACCGATGGACAAGAACCGTTAGTGACTGGATTTTTCGGAATGTTAAACGCACTGCAGAAAGACCACCGACTCGATGGTCAGAGTTCTTCGCGAAAAGCCTAGAAGAAAGATATGATGCTCGACGAGTCTCGAGCGTGCAGAACCCACTGGGCTACTCTTGCACGCGACAGGGAAAAATGGAAGATTTACTGGCGCCCGCTCGAGTCACTCGAAAATCAACGAGACTACAGGTGATACCATTTTGGTAGATTTGTCATCGCAGTTACTAGTCGATTAAAAAGAAACGAGCCCTTGCGGTTCTCGTCCTTTTGTGTAATCTGTCTTACAATACCCGTTAAATTAAATTTTAGGCGAAGTCCGTTGGCGGCATACCGAGTTCGGTCATTGAGCAAGCGCTGGTCAGTAATTCCCCGTCGCAGAACTCACTAAATAGCGGTAAAGAGGAAGTGAAGACGATCTAATGTATGCTACCGTATCTGCGGGCGGCCAGAGTATTGGGACTATTGCCTTAAAGCGACAACATCGTCTTTGATGCTTAAAAGAATCGGAAACGCTCTAAAATGATTCGAAATATCCAGATATGTATCAGAATACCGTGATAGACATAGCAATCAGCAACGTTAAGATATAGACTTACCTTTAAAGCGCTACGTCTATCCGCTGTGTTCGCATTCAAAGGTTGTTTGCACTTCACAGTTTAACCGAGTGCTCTTCGTTTACGGGCCAGATGATTATGCATACTATTTAGATGCTACACTTATTTAATTAATTAATGTTATAAATTGTCATATAAGCAGTGCAGGCTAGGAAACGCACTGTAATATCAATTTGTTTTGTATGTGGTGCGTATCTGAATTAAAATCTCGGTATCGACTAATATAGTATTACAGGGATAAGGCGAAAAATACCACCTCTTTAGTGTCTTTATTTCTTAAGCAGCTGTCTTACTTAGCTGTAATTCTGTATGGCTAGTCCATGTTGTAGATTATTATGTCATCTGTTTCTGCTACCATATTATGTCGTGTGTATGCTTGTTTTAATAAATAGACCTTAATATTAAATAGAATGACGGTGATCTATTCCAAACAAGTGGATTCCCACGCAATGTAGCGGATTTCACGTCAACTTATTCCAGTGTCACGATTGGAAGTATCGCAATGCAGTAGATTAGGAGATCCCAAGAAAGCACAGCACGCTAAATGGTGTATTAATTGTTGTCCTTTTTAACGATATTGGAATTGTATGTGGTGCATACAGCATTCGTTACAAGTAATCGACTAAGTGGGGTTGGAACGAATCAGAGTTTGCAGTCCGAGAAACTGAGCAGCAGCTGTAGGACTCGTTTCTCAATCTAACATAGCTTCAGTTGTTTACGTTCGTCGATCTTATACGACTCAGTTCTACTTATTGATATTACTATTAGTATTGCATGGGAAAGATTTGTTAAAGTTGTAGAGTTCCCAACATAGTAGTTAGAGTATAGAAATATATATAGAATATAGTAATAGAAAGAATACATATTATTGATACCGAGGTTCAAGGAAAGTCAGTTTCGAAATATTACTACGCTTTGTGTTAGCTGATAAAAACACCGACTTCTGCACGATGTGCGCTATGATGTATGTCCGGAAGAAAAACAAGTTGTTATCACCGGACATTATCATTATATCGACCATCAGCATCGTGTATAAAAGGGCATCACTGAGTAAGGATGCCTCATTCGAGGAGATGGCTCACTGAGGAAAACCTGACTCGACACGAAGGCTAAGCTGCAACGTCGAGACGAACAACAAGTATGGACCATCGACTCGGATCATCGGCTCTGAGGAAGACGAAGACGTCGAAACGTTAGCCGAAAATGAATAAATATCATGTGTGTGTCAGCTCGTGTCAGCTCATCAGTGTTGTATTGTATTGTATATATCTTTCTACTTCTGTTCAGCAAGCACGAGGTGCTATTTTATTTCTTTATTTACGCACAAGCTGACGTTTCGGCGGATTTCGCCTTCCTCAGAGCCTGGAAGGGTCAAGTTGACAGCGATCCACTCGGCCAAACACCTCCATGACCAAACAGAGAAAACGCTAAACCAAGATTTCAATCACATTTAGCATGGCTCTGCACACTCACCGCTTTCTATGAGTCTTCCACTAAGTATGTCTCGTGAAGACCGACCGCACAGAATTCACATGGAAGCGTAATGTGCCTCTACCCATCAGAGTAACAGGTTTATATACTGTCCAATATCACGCGTGATAACGAGGCATTCCTCCCTGCGGTTCATTTTCGGATTCTTGGAATTTATCCAGAATGCCTCTAGAGTTTTGCGCGCTTGTGTTCTCGATTCTTGCGCGAGGATGGTAACCCTTACTTCAAAATCTCCGTTATGTTTCTGCGTGCTATGCGTACCTAGTGGAGTACTTAACTTACGTTTACCGACTAGGTGTTCTTTTATACGTACGCAGAGTGGTCTACCCGTTTCGCCAACGTATTCGTCCCCGCACGCTTTACAAGAGATCAGATAGACTGTACCCGAACTCATGCAGTCACCGTCTCTACCATTGGGGCAAATTATGCAATTTTGCGTTGCACATAGACGGTCGTATAGGCGGTTACGAACTAGCTGGCGCCTTAGATTATTCGGTGGTATTTCGATTATCGTTACCGAATTCTCTAGACTGGCCCTTCTTGAACAGCGTTTTATAGCTGCACTTACTTCATTTAAAATGAAAGGCAGTATAAACGGGACCTTGTTGTCGCTAGAGTTATCGTTGGGCTACCTGTGGTTTCCTCTACACCTATCTGGAGCTATGGTTTCGTAGCCATTAAAAATGGCTATTTGCCACACCAAGTTCCGGGACTCCTCTCTCTGTTGCCTCCCTGTGCACACGCTGGTAGCTGTTCGATACATGTTTCTCACAAGCGCCCTTTTCGTGTGAGAGGGATGAGAGGAGAGGTAATGAACTAGGATGTTTTTACTACTTGGCTTTCGATACCACTTCGTAATGTAGCCGTCTTCTGAGAGGCTAATTTGCACGTTCAGAAATGGAAGCCAGTCTTTTGGTTTCTCTCGGGTGAATTTAATATACTCTGACTTTATGTTCAACAACTCGAAACATCTGTCGATTTCTTCTTGCGTTGAACAAATGACCAAGCAGTCATATATATATCTACAGTAGAGTAACGGACCGAGGTCGATTACTGGCGCTTCCACCTTAGACATGAATGCAATGGCAAGGCTTGGAGCCAGTCGTTGTCCCATTGCCAGCCCTCTCATTTGTGCGTAATACCTCCCGGACCATCTGAAGATTGAGCAGTTCAGGCACTCCTTTCAGAGTGTCATCAACTGCTGAATCGAGAAGCCGTACATATTTATTGCTCCTTCGTGTTGTATAAGAAGCTCGTTTATGGCTTGCATAGCGGAGTCATTCGACACGTTCGTATAGAGGGCAGTGACGTCGAAGGACTCNTATGTTCAACAACTCGAAACATCTGTCGATTTCTTCTTGCGTTGAACAAATGACCAAGCAGTCATATATATATCTACAGTAGAGTAACGGACCGAGGTCGATTACTGGCGCTTCCACCTTAGACATGAATGCAATGGCAAGGCTTGGAGCCAGTCGTTGTCCCATTGCCAGCCCTCTCATTTGTGCGTAATACCTCCCGGACCATCTGAAGATTGAGCAGTTCAGGCACTCCTTTCAGAGTGTCATCAACTGCTGAATCGAGAAGCCGTACATATTTATTGCTCCTTCGTGTTGTATAAGGACCTCGTTTATGGCTTGCATAGCGGAGTCATTCGACACGTTCGTATAGAGGGCAGTGACGTCGAAGGACTTCACCACGTACGCGCTGTTGGGTCGCGCGTTACGTATACGACCCAGGAACACTTGGGTGTTCGTTAGATGAGCTGGAATGTACTTCAACAACTGAGTAAGCATTAGGGTTATTAACCACGTTTTCTCTGTTTGGTTATGGAGGTGTTTGGCCGAGTGGATTGCTGTCAACTTGACCCTTCCAGGCTCTGAGGAAAGCGAAATCCGCCGAAACGTCAGCTTGTGCGTAAATAAAGAAATAAAATAGCACCTCGTGCTTGCTGAATAGAAGTAGAAAGATATATTCAATCAATGCCGAGGTTAATAGAAAGTCGGACTTGGGAGTATTGTATTGTGTTTTTCTATGGAAGTAAATGTATGCTGTTTAAAAACCTCGCGATTGCTGAACAAGAAAACGACACATTCATATTCCAACATTGTGTTTTTTATGGAAGTAAATGTATGCTGTTTAAAAACCTCGCGATTGCTGAACAAGAAAACGACACATTCATATTCCAATGCCGAGGTTAATAGAAAGTTGATCCTGGGAACTATTATAGTAGTTAGACGTAGTACACTTTCAAACGTGTTATTAGTGCTCACCTTGCAGCATACAGTAGTTAGGACCATAAACGTTCTAAAATCGACTAAATAATCTTCCGAAGCAAGCCGCAAATTTATTCATATTCATTTGTGCAAACGATACAAGTTATATATTCAAGGTCTTCGGACAAAAATGTGACATGGTTCAGGCTAGTCATTAGATAAACGTCAGAACGATGGTTCGTCTTCTCCTTCTGAGATCATCATCTCAGAATCATCCGCTGTGTCCACACTGTAATAACAATTCTATGATGGAAATGTACGCCAAAGACCAAGGATAAAGCGGTCCGATACAATACAAAAATCTGCTCTGAATAAAGGAATGCAACCGTTCTCCACGAACACAATACATTGTGTAAATTATAAATAATATGAATTTCTGCTGCTCTCTAACCTGGGCGCTTGGGTAATATCAAAACTAGGAGCAGTCGAACTGAATGTGTCTTCTGCTGTCGTAATCGATTTCACATCAGCAGCTGTACATTCTCTCATCGCTTCGGCTGTTCGCATTACAAATAGACCCTCTTCGGAGATCTTAACTAGGAAAAATCTAAGACAATATTTCTTAAGGGATAATATGTAAAGTTATTCCGTAGATCTCCGCAGCAAAAGACTTGTTCAGAATCACATATCAACAAGTTAACATGATTACGACTTGGCTACGTTCACAAGAGTGATTCGAAATAACTACCGAATCGTGATCAAGGCACTTCTGAGCATAGAAAATCGCTTTTTCCACATCACGTTGATCGAGGTAATGCTTTGCTAGGAATTGAATACAATATACCACGTTCTCATCGGTGTCCTAAAGAAAGATTGTAAGTAAAATTTCACCTTTTAATCATTTCACCTTCTAAGATAATATACTACAAGGTAAAAAAAAAACATACTTCAATGTCTTGGTACTCTCGCAGATATTCCTCATACGAACAAGCGGCACGTTGCATTTGATTCTCGGATTCGTACAGTCTTAAAATTTACGTCTACAAAATACAATCAATACCGAACATCGAATCTGCAAAAATGGTATTGCTCAGAAGCCCAACCTCAATTTACTGCAGACATAAATCGAGAATGATTATTAAACAATGACAATATGAGTAAAAACACATCTACAACTACAAAAAATTATAAAACACATAGACCGTTGAAAGCTAACTTGGCAAGCATCCACAGCGCAGTACCTTCCACATCTCCATATTTGAACGCAGATATGAAACATTTCTCAGCGTTTCGAAGCCGGCCCATTTTCTGATATACATCACCCAATGCCACGAGCATACGCGAATCGTGAGGTCTTAAAAGAACAGAGAATTTGTGACTCTCAAAAATTAACTTTGCACTTTTGATGGAGAAAATTATCGTGCGAAAAAGGAAGCTACATACTTGCACAAATGAGCGTGCTGATAGTAGTACAATGAATATGTAGGCATTTTGATGATGTCGTACATTTGACCGAGTCCATACCATCCACGGTAGTCTTGTGGATCCACTTCTTAAAACCATGCAGCATTGAGAAAAAGTTACACCAGCTACCGATTAAGTTTGAAAAAATCAGGAATTCATTTTAGATGTTCAATTTTTAATTTTTTTACAACTTTTCCACTGCAGAGAAGTTCGGAAGTGAAAAAGTGAAAGCCTTACCTATTGCTCTTCTATATGACATGCAAGCTGCAGCATTGTTCTTTAGTTCCATGAATTCATGTCCAATCAACACCCAAATGGATGCCTCACGAGGATTCAAGCGAAGTGCACGTTGAAAAAAACGAATTGCTTGTTCGTTTTCGCGACGAAGGCCGTAATAATTTCCTGAAAAAATCTATACGTCCTGGTATGAAATTAAGCTTGGAGAATAGGAGTTAACGTAAGTAAGTTACTTAAGGAATATAGTAACTAACCTACTATACAACATGTTTCAAATGAAAACTTATGAGTTTCAAAAAACGAATGCGCTAGATCACATAGTTGAACACGATCGCCCTGTAAAGGTGAAGTGCAACCTTTTCTTAAACTGTTCTCGAAAAACACCAGACGGCCATTCTTACACGAATATAAAGTGAATCTGAATATAGATTCATATGATCAATTCTAAGCGGATCCATCAATCGAATGCATTTGAACAGTTCAACCGTCTTCTCATGATCTGAAAAAAGGTCGAAACTTTAACAGGAAATGAAACAAGTGATGAAGAAGTTGAAAGACATCTGAAATCACTAAACATCTTGAAGTATTAAAAATAGTCCATTGCTTCGGAGAAAGTTGCAAATTTATATTCAAGAATTTGGCGAACGTTTAAGAAGTTAACTTACCATGTAGATGATTTGAACAAGCAGCGACCTGTGTCAAGATCATAGGAATTCCTGGAAGACCACGTGACATGAGAAGTTCAGCTTTTTTAAGGGCTTCGCTGAAAACACAAGCTGATTTGACGGTAACAGAAGATAGAACATTCCTAAAAGTGAGGCAGAACAGAGGGTAAGGAAAAGGCATAAATGACGGCACCCATCCATATGGAACCGCGATAACGCTAGACTCTCGAACCAATCCGGCATCCATGACGAGTCTGAACTCTTGGTGCATAAAGCCTTGCAGGCAGCAATCTAAATTATCAATTCAACGATGGAGAATCCTGTCATTTTTAGTTCATTATATATACTAAAGCATTAACTTCGTCAACACTCTCGATTAAATGAACCAGCTCTTCCCATGCTGGCCAAAACCGAGAGTCCATTTTTAGCACTTCCTTCATTGTTTCAGCAGCAGCTTGTGAAACTCCAAGTGAGGTTTGAATCCTCCCTTCCCTAAAACATTTACGAAAACGGCCAGAATTATAGGTGATCTGGACAGAAAAACCAAACCATGAACGTTTTCAGCTATGCTCAGATGTGAAGTACAACCACAACGATACTGAAGTACTTGCAAAAGTTGGACTCTAGGCGAGATTGATCCGCGATCACCCCTTTCGGTAGGTCGCATGTTACACACTGTACCATTGAGGCTCGTGCTTTGCTTTCTTTCAGCTGGTTTTCTAACTAACGGTGCAATCAGCAATCATCCGTCAATGGGAATGATCTGGGTAGCATAAATTGACATTAAATTTAGCTAAGCTGAGGCTATAGTCGAAATCACAATGTTAACTTTTCATTTACTACCTCTTATTATCTTTCACGGCAGGGTATAATGTGAAATATAACCACTATGATGCTGAGATATTTGTAAAAGTAAGACTCTATGCCAGACTGAACGAGGACATCAGTGGTATCGTGCGTATTACGTGCGCCCCCGGGAAAGGTAATCGTAGTTCGATCTGATCTGGACTCCAGGCTTTGCAAATATCTCAGCATCACTGCGGTCGTATTTACATAACGCCCAATCGTGAAAAAGTAATGGCCAGTAGATAAAAGTTACATATTATACTGAAATTGTTAAGAAACAGACAAGTACATCTATAAGTTAAGAAATTATAAAGAGACGCCATGTCATCAGAGCAGTATTTCCAGTCAGACATAAGATAATTTTAAAAAACAGGTGTACAATTTCCCACACAGCTTTCTCAGCCCAAGGTATTGAAATACCTACAAATATAGAAGGAACATATCGAGTGGACGTGACTCTCGCCCAATTTCACTTAGAAGCTCTGCCATATCGCGATCATCAGTGTTTTCAACGGCTTTTCTATCGATAGCTTCCGCTTCGTTTTCCAAACGAGTTCGTACACAACCCTTAAAACAAAACTTCGAAGTGGCGCCAACTTTCCACAGATAACGTTGACTTTCTATTTAGTGCCTTTTACTAGTTTTCAGCGCAGGGTATTATTTGTGAAACAACCACAATGATTGCTGACATAATTGCAAAACTCCAGACCGCAAGTGATCGCGGTGGTAATGCTAAACAAGTAAAAGGCAATAAATAAAAGGTCAACATTGTGAATTTCAACTACAGCGTCAACTTAACTGAGTTCGTTGCCGATTTGCATCCCTCCCCGGATCACTCCCGCCAGCTGGTGATTGCTGATGGCAGAGATCGATAAAACTAGCTGAGAGACAGGCGAAACAAAGGACCCTTATGGTGTGGTGGTGAGCGCGTCACTCCCCAGAAAGCACAATAGCGCGTTCGTTCCCCACCATAGACACCTGCGGTCCTGAGTTTTGCAAATATCTCAGCAACATTGTGGTTGTTTCTACAGATACTTCTGTGCAAAAAAATACATGATAAGTAAAGGGCGATTTGTAAGAAAAGTAATAGCAGCAGAAAAACTTACCAAATATTTACTCCAATAATATAGAAATCGTTCCACGGATCCTAACAATACAGTCTTTCGCAAGAAAAACGATGCCCTAGCGAAATCTCGATTCATGAGAAGATTTTTACCAAAAAGCAGGTTCCGATTTGAAAGATTTACAGATGCTGACTTAGCACTATGCTGAAATGGAAGAACTGCGATATATATATATATTCACGAAATAAAACCAAATGTTCAAAAAAAAGTAGTGAGCATTACCGGAATATCATCAGCAGAACTTGTACCAAGTCCTTCCTCTGAAGCGTCAGCAAATTCATGTACCCACGTTGCTGGACAATATGCCAAAATTTCCAACACCCTAAAAACTCACGTTTATAGCTTAGATTCTTGAAGCGACACGTCCCATTGGATGGGGAAAGCGATAACAAAAAAAGTGAAGCGGTACACAGCTCAAATCAAAGTCAGCTTCACGTAGTGGCACCAGAAAGGAATTTGGATTTTATAATCTTCATAGAATTATGTGAACCCTGTGCGGTTGGTCTTCACGTGACATATTCAGTAGAAGACTCATAGAAAGCCGTGAGTGTGCAAAGAAGCTATTCTGTGCTCAAAACGATTGAAATTTTGGTCGGTCGTGGAATTTCTTCATACAGTCTACATAGTTGTTTTTATTTGTTGACTTTTTTGTTGGACAAGGAGGGTGGATACGTGTACAGTAGCTAAAGGTTCTTGCAATAAAAACGTGGTCGCTGGTTCGAACCTGTGTCCAGATTAACAAAGCATTTTCGCCGCTTCTTGTCTCTCCGTAGTTCGAGGTTCCGGAACTAACCTGTCTAAGAGTACAAAAGCAGAGACTGCAGATCGACAAGCCACAGCAAGTCGTTGCATAAGTCAGATACATATCATCCAAACATCTCTAGGATGTGACGAATGCGTGGTGTATCCCTAAGGGTTAATCGACGCTTTATTTTAAATATTTTTTGAAGTTTGTCCTTTACTCTATGGAGAGATCTAGCTTTTTAGACTCTAAAAACCTACTGCTTTCACCACACATAGACACAGAGGATTTCTGGAATCGGAAAAACAATACTAAAAGTAATTCTCACATAGATGCTAGAGTCAGATAAATAAAAGTGTTTAGACACTGTAAATATTTCGCCATAGTAATTTTAACTAAAAACCTGAATCACACTATCACATTATAGTTTAAAAATGAAGGATAAAGCTCTCAGCGTTGATCAATCCCTTAAGGATGGGCCATGCGACCTCATTAAGCATCGTTTGGAGGCGACTGAATACATATCTGGCCTTTACTCGGGGTGGCCTACCGATGTATCGAACCAGTGCTGCTATCCTCCCAGACAGGTATGGTACCAATTTGCCGACGGCGGAGGAATGGCAGGTTTGATGGGCCATGGGCGCGGGAGTCGATTCCACGTGTGTCGCATTGGGGCCTCCAACCACTGCGCCAAACGCGCCCCACATTATAGTTAGTTGCCACGAATTTGATTCTTAAATGCTTACCACACCAAATTAATCTGTCCTGCACAATAAATGCTTGAATGGAACAATTCTTAAAATTCCTTAAAAAAGTAGCTAAACTTTGAGAATAAGAAGAATTCAGGCATGTATTAAACTATGACAGTTCATGAATTGTATACAACTTGGAGTAAAGAAAATATATAAAAAAATAAATTGATAGCAGCGAAACCCATTGAACAAAAAGGATCTCTCCTGCGCATTTGAGTTAAGTTAGAAGAAATCGAACTGAGCGTAAAAAATAAAGAATAAAGCTTTCGGTGTTGACCAGTCCCAAGGGATCCGCCATGCATTCGACTTCATTAAGGACCATTTGGAGGTTACTGGATGCATATCTTATCGAGCCAGTGGTGCTATCCTTCCAGACAAGTCTGGTACCAATTTTCCGACCCCGGAGAGATGGAGGGCTTGGTGGGACATGGGTGCAGGGATCGATTCCACGTATGTGTTGCAGAGCGCCTTCGACCACTGCGCCACACGCATGAACTGAATATTATGAACAAATAACTGACAGTGATAACAAGACCTTACCATTTACTTGTGTCAAGAAGGAAGCGCTCCTCACTAATGGTAAGTAACCACTGCAGATCGGCGACAAATGCGTAACCATTCAGTTTTGTTGCTGTCGCAAACTCCGCAGAAGTTGTGTTTAAGCTCATATAGCTCATAACAGTGCTGCACCCGGAAATACCTATAATATTTACATCAATAAAATAAATTGTTGTGAACCGGAAGCAGTCGTCGACCAAGAGCGACCAGTTACCTATCCTAAGACAGAGGAATGATTCAGTGAATGAAACTCCTCCACTCTTTAACGCCAAACTGCCTTTTATAACCTGAATAGATGCAATACTCACAGACACATGCATCGGTACTTTTGTGTATATGAGGATCATATCTCTTATGTCAATCCATCCAAAAGCTCGAAACCCGCGAGCCTAACCTATGAGCGAATTAGAGGCAACCACAAATATGCTAATATATCAGCACAGCTCGGGGCCTCAGATGGGCTTCAAACCTGTGACTACCTTTACCAAAGGTTCACGTGCTATCCACTACAACAACCGAAAATCTTCCTTTGCTTTTCAGCTATGTTTTTACTCTATAGGTGCCTACGGCAAACATTCATCAACAGGAATGCCTGAGGCGCACAAATCACCACTGCCCAGTTAAGCCATCGAAGTTACAACATTTTGGCTTTGGCTGGTGTGGTGAATAGCACGTGAGCTCCTGTAAGCGTAATCGCAGGTTCGAAGCCTAGGTAAGGTTCCAAGTTGTGGGCAATTTTGTGTTGTCTGAAGTGTAAACTAGCTATTATAGAAGTCGTAATGCTCTTCGTCTCTAAAGGATCCCACTGGGAGGTTCCTATGCAACTAACTGCCGCCGGGACAGGTGGACTTTAATGGTTCGAATTTCAGTTCTTCGATGAATAACAAGAATACAAGTGGTATAAGTTAAGGACTTAATGTAAAGTGAGGAACGAAAACGCGAAAGGTGGTCAGGATGCAATTATGGAGAGCTGTAAGGAGGAAAGATACTCAGAGATGAAAACTGAGAATGGTGATGGAAGAAACGTATTATCAGCACTAGCGATCGTGAGCAACGTGGATGATGGCATGCCTCCGTCGTCGATGGCATATGACTACATAGGCTGCAGAAGCCGCATATTCATATGTAACCGCGGCTGATCTGGATCATTGATCCTAGGCTGACTGTATACCAAACTACCTGAAACATCAAACCTTATTGGCTTCGTTGATTCACAAAGCAACAAGAAACTGTTCTACTGCTACGCCTCCACCCTCGAATACGCCATCGCTGTTGTGCGACCCAAGTGGACTGCCTGAAACACTGACCGAGCAGATCACAAAGGTTACATTGCGGCATGTGGAGTGCGGCTGCGAGACGACCATGGTATCGGCATCAAACACGATTGTTTAGGTAGATAGAGAACTTTTCAAGAGGGAAGTTCTCTATAACAGCAAAGTGCCAAAAACTATTGATTACCGTGCGTGATACCTTGGCAATCGCTACAAGAATGACAAGGCACTGGACAGATGAAAATTAAAAGGGAATAAACGACGACCCGAGGGAAACCCTGACATCTGGGTATGCAAAATAGTGAAAAGATCGAAATTTTAGCGAGCTTTAGGCAATCAGTAAGTAATAAATCGAGAAACATACATCCAGTAATCACCGAACATAAGGTCAATCAGTACTTATATAGATCCAGTACTTATACTAATAATAATAGTGAATACAAAATAGGAAGGATATCACTTTAAAAAATGCCGTCGTGTTCCGCTCCCGATGTCCGCATTTACGTACCACATGATTGTTCTATTTTTGTTTACGCCATCCTAAGGAAACGAGAGCTTATAGAAATCTTAAGTGGGAGGGTTGTATTCCATATCGTTATTTTCTTAATGTTTACTTTAAGAAGAGCATTTTAAGTTTTCGGTCTATCGCCGGCTTGCCCAAATTCTTCCTTCATCTCAAAAGTCTTCGGAGTTATTTCGAAGCAAGATTTCTCGTACTTTTTTCTTTTTTGAATCCATCACGAAATTGTTGACGTTTAAAGTCCAAAGGATGTAAGACGTTAGTGAATATCTGAAGCAACATAAGCGAAATCTGAAGCAACATAAGCGAAAGGGAGTAGGTACGACTCTGTTGAACTTCCGTTTATGGCGCTCTGTTTGCGGTTTCGATTACCATTTTCGGGTAGTTCAAATTTTTCGAGGTATGAGCTACCAAGTATATGGATATGGAGTTCGAACTATCCTTTTTTAAGTTAGCACGATGGCTTTATGATTGTGCTTCTGTCTGTCGTTATTTATCCTCTGCTGCTTTATCTGAATTCCAAAAAACCCACAATATGACTATGTTTAACTTTTACTTATGGCCTATCTTTCTTTTATGGTAGAGTGTTATCTGTAATACAATTGCAAGGATACTAAGAAATGAGTAAAACTCGGAATCCCAGGTGCGTTTCGAGCCAGCGACCACCCTTTCCGGGGGCTCACGTGCTGTCCTCTGCACTACTGAGGCCCTTGCTCTGCTTTCGTTCAGCCATTTTTCTGCCTTATCGTGCCATCAGCAATCCTCCGTCAGTGGGAATGCTCTGCAGAGAAGAAAGTGTCATTAAACTCACTTAAGGTGAAGCTGCAATCTATAACTCACGATGTATTCCTCTGTTTGACCTTCCGAGTGTCGTCGTTACTTTTATCCTTTCATTTTCGCCTACTTTTCAGTTTTATGTAGTAAGAAACAGTTTTTAAATAGTAATTTGCTTTTCATAGAAGTTTGTAACACCTGCTTATTTTAGAACTCTGGTAAAAGGTTAGTGTAGTTACGTTTCAGTTTTTTTCCAAAGCTGCCGCTCGGCGGCTTCGCAGTAAGATGAACTCGAAGCCATCGTTTGATTTTCTCTCATCAGTACTGGATAACATGGATACACTAACAGCACCATTCTTCTCGACATTCCAGACCTCACAAAATAACGAAACGGTACGTTTCAAGAGCCAAGAGCTCTTTCTTGGCTAGATTTTTGTGAACAAGATGTCCACTTTCAGAAACAATCTTCACCATTGTTCGAGTTGCCAAACAACGTTCTAGACAATATTGTTTCATATATTCCGCTCAAAGGTTCGGTTTTTCGATTTTACTTGTTTTGAAAAGTCTACAGACATCCTTCGTTCATCACGGGTGCCAAATATAATTGTGGCTGAATACAAATTCATGAAAGCTACACTAGCGGGAGAATAGATGACTAGCACTAAGATTCTCTTAGTGTAAAACCGCATGATGTGTATGCTTTGTCGATTATCACCTTTAAACTAGTCCACCATGCAAATTGTCAGCGTCATAAAATATAAAGAATAAAGATGTCGGCGTTGATCATTCTCAGGGATGCGCCACGCATTCGACCTCACTAAGCATCGCTTGGAAGTGAGTGAATGCATATCTGGCCTTTACAATGACTCGCGGTGGCCTACCGATGTATCGAGCCAGTGCTGCTATCCTTCCGGACAAAGTCTGTGCCGGCCCCGGAGGGATAGAGAGTTTGGTGGGCTAGGAGCGCGGGGATTGTTCCCAAGTGTGTGTTGCAAGGCGTCTTCGACCACTGCGCCACACGCGCCTACAGTGTTTTAGTGTCAGCGTCATACTTATTCAACTAAACAAGCATCTTAAATATACCATCAACTTGAAACTAATGTAGAAATGATGAATGTGTTGCTTTTTAATGGTACAACTCGCATCGAAGGTTAGCTGGTGGCTGCAGGTATACCGTCTCTTCATGTGCTCTGTGCACTCTGTTTGCGACGAGTAATTTTCCAAGCGTACCTTAATCAGTTTTTTTTTTAACGAAAACAGAAGTGCTTAATTAGTTTGGGTAGCGTAATGTTGGTTGGGGAGGTTATTTGTCGAGTTGGTGGTATATTCCATCAGGAATCAAGGTCCTTCTTCGATCCTTCCCCAACACGAACCTACGTGGGAACGCCTTACCTCAGCTATTTCCAAGATTTCAAGGAAGATTGACTCGACTAGCATTCTGTGACATTCATCAAGAAGACGAAGTTCTGACGCAGCAACTTAAACAACGTGCAGAATGTTGGAAGACCAGTGTGGACGATAAGTGCAAAACAAAGGAACCGAATGTAAGTGCTGGGGTTCGCACAGTTCATATGATGTGGGTCACGTAATAGGATAAATGGAGTAAAAAACCCGCATGGTGTGGTGGTGAACGCGTTAGGACCCGAAAAGGGTGATAGCGCGTTCGTTCCCACCACAGACACCAGCGGTCCGGAGTTTCGCATATGCCTCAGCATCACTGTAGTTGTAAAATAAAATAAAAACTTGTAAAATAAAAAGCGTTGGTTGGCGGTTGATTTAATATACAATGGGTCGTTTGGAGTATAGTGCGCTTCAGTTTAGATAAGTAGTGTTATAGAGATGCCTGCAATTCGACTGATTTACAACGATCCTAAATTAGCACTTTCCTTATGAATTAACTACTGTAGGTATTGGATAAGGGAGGCACTAGGTCTTTGTTTTCATGTGAGTCTGCTAAGAATTGGGAGTGCAAATGGCAGGGTGCAGGATTTGTGAATGTGGAAGCGCAACTATAAGTGTGCACACGAGTGTCCATTCTGGTAACTCTCATAGTTCCGATTAATCTAAAGTAGTACCTTTAACCCCCTGTAGTGCTGTCCAATTATTTAAGCATTTAATGATCGTTAATAAGTTAGAGAGGATACAACTTCAATTTGGAATCTGTCTTTCGCTCTTTTTCTTTTAATCTATCTTCGTCATGTTCAGCCTCTTTTTTGGTGTTGTAACCATGATTATATTTTGTTCTAAACATCGGGAGGCAATGAAACTCACTAAAAGGGTTGTCTGATATCTTACAAGTCACTTACTGTGAAATATGTTGTATCTCTTAGTTCGCACGTTGGCAGTGGCTCCTGTTTGCCGTGCCCTACGAGATAGCGTCTATCGTTCGATTAACTCCGTTGCTTTCTATAAAACACAGCTCGACGAGCTCAGTGACACACGTATCAAGTATTTTCTCAGCATCCATGGATCGAAGATAACTGCTATTAACTTTGATCTGTTCCGGTCAGTAGAGGATGAGGTGAGGTTCTTTTTTCTCATTGCACTTGTGAGTTTCCCTATCAAAATGATTTTTGTACGCCTGCTTCTTTCTGATACCATATGATAATCTCGGTATGTTGTGCCCAAATTCATTGTTTAGTTGTCTTGTAGTTTAGGCGTGTACTCAGTGGAGTTGGCGTCAATCCGTTATCACTGCAGTGAAGATGTGTTCTAATCTCAGAGAACTCGATATTCTGATTTGTAAGCGTCATCGACTAAGAGACACCGATTTACTTACGGTGAGTAGTTCGCGGTATTGTTAGTTTTAATTCAGATGTAGACGTGGAACTTCTAACTGTCTTCTGTCAAGTACTGACTAATTCTGCTCATATCATAGATTTTTCGTCAGTGTCCACAACTGCAAGTACTATGTATCGATGCTCAGTATCTCAGTGGGCATTGTTTTCAGGTTTGCTGTTAAACTTGATTTCTTGTAGGTATTACTACTTAGTGCAGTCGTTATAGAACTTCCATTTGTCGATAGAGTGCTCGGTTTTTCATGATTACCACTTCTATCTGTAAAGAATTCTATTGCTCAGCTTCAGTACAAAGTTAATTATGCTGTAGCCTTATCTTACCATACAGTTTAGATAGCACCTGTAGGATTGATTCGTCTAGAATTGGAGATGTGTTTGCGTTTATCGGAGCTTTCAATGCGATATATTTTCACACGTTTAAAGAAGTTAAAGGTTACTAGTTTTTAATTTTTTAGCACAGCAATCTTGGTTTGCTGTATTCTCGCTCACAATGTTGATAACACATTCATTGTTTGTTTTCAGGTTTTATATTTTTCGCAATTGAAAATTCTTAATGATCAGATCGTTAGTGGTTTGGTGAGCAATATGAAGAATCTGCGAGATCTTTCCATCATCGGCAATCCGAGCGCTCCAAATCTAGGTATCATGACGAGAGACTTCACTGAATTTTAAGAATATAAGGGTTTCAAACAACCTTTCCTATTCGTGATTTTCTCGGACGTCCATTCTTAGTTTATTCATTCTTGGCATGTGCTCTAGCGAGATTCGCAAAGAAAATGAAGGTAACTCGAAAGACCGACTTTCTATAAACACCGGCATAGATAGTTGATACATTTATTCATATGATCTTATAAACTGATCTTCTTAAGCTGACGCGAAGTTGGTACAGATCTTCGTTGTCGTTGTCGTTGTTCTTGATGTTGTTGGTCGATGGCTGACGTTTCGGCGACTTCGCCTTCCTCAGAGCCTAGACGTATTTATATCAGAATGTTTTATTTTTCGGTGGAAAAAATGTTAAAGTATTAATGAAGAGCGAACTTTCAAATAGACGCCATATTGAACAGAAAGGCCATTCACCGTGATGTTACGTGTGGGACTGGCCCACATGTAGTTCACGTGGGGTCGCCGGCAAGGCACACCCCGGGGTCAAAATATCATTTTGAAATATGGCGCCAGGTCACGCGTGATAGTGAGGCATTCGTCTTTCCGGTTCACCTTTGGATTTTTGAAATTTATCCAAAACGCATCAAGAGTTTTGCGCGTTGATGTTCTTGATTCCTGCGCTAGGATCAGCATTTGTGCTCTATGCGTACCTAGAGGACTGTCTAGATGGATTTTAACTTTTCCATCTAGATGTTTTTTGTGCGGACACAAAGTGGTCTACCCGTTTCCCCAATATATTCCTCGCCGCATGTTACATGAGATCAAGTATATTATTCCCAAACTCATGCGATCCCAGTCTCTCCCGTTAGCACAGATCATACAGTTTTCTAAGCTGCACAAACGATCATAGAGACGGTTGCGCACTAACTGACGGCGTAGGGTATTCGGTGGGATGTCAATAATCGTTACATAATTTTCAAGACCACTTTTTCTTAAGCACTTTTTAATGGCGTCCGCATAAAAGAACATCTAAATGGAAAAGTTAAAATCCGTCTAAACACTCCTCTAGGTACGCATAGAACACAAAAGCACAACGGCGATGGTTTTGGAGTGAAGTGCGGATCCTAGCGCAGGAATCAAAAACATCAACGCGCAAAACTCTTGAGGCGTTTTGGATAAATTTCAAAAATCCAAAGATGAACCGGAAAGACGAATGCCTCACTATCACGCGTGACCTGGCACCATATTTCAAAATGATATTTTGACCCCAGGGTGTTTCTTGCTCGTGACCCCACGTGAACTACGTGTGGGCCAGTCCCACACGTAACATCACGGTGAATGGCCTTTCTGTTCAATATGGCGTCTATTTGAAAGTTCGCTCTTCATTAATACTTTAACATTTTTTCCACCGAAAAATAAAACATTCTGATATAAATACGTCTAGGCTCTGAGGAAGGCGAAGTAGCCGAAACGTCAGCCATCGACCAACAACATCAAAAACAACGACAACGACAAGGAAGACCTGTACCAGACTTGCGCCAGCTTAAGAAGATCGGTTTATAAGGAAATGAATGTAGTAGAAGCGTTTGTTTGGTTGTGTTTCCAGAACTTTCTGCGTCCGCTCTCGGACATCTTGCACGCCTTCCCCGTTTACAGAACCTATGCCTTGAAGGAATCTCTGCTGTTACGGATCGTTTTCTTACGGTACGATATCCTTTTTGATGTTCGCTTGTTTTTTATACAACGTATAGCTTTATAAATATTGTTGTGCTGATTCTTTCGAAGTTATCTGTGTTTAAGTCCATGTAATATTACCTTAATCGTTGAAATATGGCGTTTTTGTTATCGCAATGTTTGGATGAAACATTGTTTAGTGCTGTAAACGACCATATCAACTTACTATCTTAGCTTTTCTTTTATTACCCGTTCTTTTTTCAAGACAGGTGGAAATGTCAGATATAACCAATAGGTACGCTAAGATATGAGCGAAATTCGGAAACTCTGGTGGTGGGCTTTAAACCCGGGGTTACCCTTGCCAGGAGTTCATGTGCTATTCACCACAGTAACCATGACCCTTGCTTTGATTGGTATGTTGGAGAGCACATGGTTCCCTGGCAGGGGTAATGGGTAATTGCGGGTTCAAAGCCCATTTGTGGCTCCGAGGTTTGCTCATATATTAGCACCGTTGTAGTCATACTGACTCATTTTTTTCTAGGAGTTAAGTGATGCTGTTAACAATCCGGCAGCTCGTAGTATCAGAAGTCTTTCGTTGGCGTTTTGTTTCAACTTCAGCTCGTAAGCTTGGTTGAACTTTCTGAGTTTTTTTCAGTGCTCACTTTGTGGATTATTTTACCTAATTTCTTAATGAATCAAAATTCTAACGATTTTAATCTAAGAGTGGGACTACAACGGTTGGCGCGGATGACGAAATTGGATAGTTTGAACCTTGATGGCATCACGAAACGAGATATTTCATCTGGTCTTCTAAAAATCGCCGAGGAAGGCCGACTGATTAGGGTGGGTAAACATCTGTGTAAATGGATTATAGGGTTCGAGACTGTGTTTATTTATTTTCACTCGTTGTATGGGATGAAAATTATAGTTACTACTTGCCGAAGAAACGAATGTAAGCACTGATATACTGAGAGAGGTTGTTCGTGTATCACCTCATCTTCGTCTACTTGACATCAGCAACAATGAAGCGTTAACAAGTTGGGGAGCTGCTAATTCATTGGTGAAATCTTATGCTTACTTCATATATTAATGAATTTGAATACTTTACTTCTTCATTTATGATAGGTGGATCTGTGGGTATCGTCTGGACGGCCATCCTTAACTATTCTGACCAACAATCATCTTCCGTGGAGTACGATCAAAATGCCACCATCACGTTCTCCATGCACACCTCCTGCGGTTTCAGTTGTACACTTGCACAGGAATACCGTGGCAAAGTGAGTTTGCATTGAAATGTTTCTCTTGGTAATTTCCTTCTTTTCTGTTTGCTTTAGTAATTGCTGAATTGAGATCATTAAAAGTGTTCTCGGATCAATGCAGTGTTCTCGTCATCACTGTGTTTTCGTATATTTAGATCTGAGATAATTCTTGGGAGTGTTCTTTCTCGAGATGATTCATCTCAGTTACCGCATGGCTTGCTTTTACCACGTCTGCGTCGTGGTAACAGGTACCGTCTACTCTGCTCCCTACTATCGATGTCACAAGAATTAACGGACCTTGATGATCAGGTAACCGAAACAAAGTTTAGGAATGCCCTGAGCTAGATATTGTAGAATTTTTGCGGGAACAAACTTTAATTTTCAAGAAGGAGAATTCGTGTTCGCGCGCTCTTCACCAGCCTGTTTCGTCACGAAAGCCTCAGAAAAATTCGTCAACTATCCCAACCGTATCTGCGCGTTCGAACCCGTCCATTCCGTTGGTTGGTGTACAACATAGTAATCTTAAAAGGTTCGTTTTGTTTGGTAATGTCGTGGCTTCTTTTTACTGGAATAAATTGTGTAATCTTAGCTCTCCCATGTTTGACACAAGTGTTGTCGAAAAGCTTGCTCCTAGCTCGATAAGTTATCTTTCATCTTCTGAAACGTCAACTGTAACACCTACAATGCTGTCCGACTTGTGAGTATTTCTAGAGGATTTTTGAAGTGTATCATTTTTGTGAAATGTGAAGATTTTTTTCCAATTTCAGATGTCCTAGTGCGTATTCGGCCGACTTAAGTCAAGTTATATCTCCTGATATGAGTAAGATTTTTGTCATAGGTCACATTGTTGGTGTTACTTCTTATTGGCTTGAACAGAAGGAAATGCCATTTTCTGGACAGGAGTCGAGAAAATGCAAAGATTTTGTGCTGTTTATGATGGTTCTAAGTGAGAACGACCTTCATTGTTTAGGTGATACGTAGCTAATATCGTTTCGTTTGGAACAGGTTGATTAAATACACATAGCTGGATAGTGTGAACCATGCACGCATATTTATTTCTACACTTCAGCCCTGGAAGCATGGATGATTTTACTGTCGGCGAATCAATCCTACGACACTTCGAGATTATCGCTCACGGATCCGCTGTCTATATTGACAACTGGCAGTGCTGGAGCGCCACGTCCACCATTTGAGATCCCACAACAACCTCGGATTCACTATACTCGCGGACCGCGAAACAAACGTCGTTCCAATCAACAAAAGCGATCGCCACGAACTGCACTTCCACCAGTATCGTTCAGTTCAACAGATTTTCCTCCGTTGAAATAGTTAGCATCGATCTTTAGAAAAGTCAAGTATACCAATTATAATCGCGCTTACTAATCTTGACAATATAAACAACTTACACCCTCAGTAAAAATGTGATAGGTATTCACCGCTAACGCAAATTGAGGTTGCCGATCTTTTTCATACGAGTACTTTAACAAAAAAGAAAGGACTTTACAATAACTACAGTAGTTACTTGAAAGTTTGAGGCATATTCTCATTCAAAATTGATTCATTAGCTTGACCGATCATTACCTAGTTGTCCACCTCTCATTGGTTGTACTTAGGCATTGAAAGAACGTATAGAAATCATTTAGCAGCTTTCCTGTTATATCCCTTGAGTAGTTTTAATAGCATCGATCGTGAAAATATTAGTTCCTGAGTTGCAAGCTGAAATTTGGTCATTTTCTCATGTTGTCAATTTAGTAGCGTCTTAGTGCTCCATAGTTACGGTAGATGTGGATTGCTCGATCTCCTTAAGCCTTTACGTATCAACGGAACCATGCAAGAGATTTGCTTATGATATACTAATTTACTTTGTCCTCATTAGGACGCGTGACTATTTTAAAACTAACACGTTTCGAAACAGCCTTCAGAATTTCCTACGTTGTTTTTATGTGCTCAATGAGAGATTTGTGTGTATCTTGCTTCTAATGAAATTGTTGGTAAAAGTTACTGTTGTTAATTCAGAGAGCAGTTATCTAGAATGCTTGTAGTGGAATGAGAACCTTGCTATCTGCTTCAAAGTATCGGGTAATCAAAAGCGAAGTCCCAGCTGTGTAAGTTGAAGATGACTTTCGAACTTGTGATGAAAGCAAGATGTTTGAATTTGTTGGAAAGTTTTAAAAAGAGTGAAGCCCTAGGCGATATGCGATGCGTTCGGTTTGTGCTGATCGAGGTTCCACTGATGCATCAGGTCAGCAGGAGAAATGTCGCATTTCAACCTGCATTTTCAACGTGTCATATTTCAGTTCTAAACACTAGTCTCATTAATCAGAATAAAAACCAGTGGAATTTACATATTTTACTGACGAGAAACAGGTTTACTTGTACGGTTTGTTTAAAATGCTGATCTTCTGGAGGCGATGAAGTCGTTGAACACAGTTTTGCCTTTGGCTTAGTTGCTGAAGCACTTCTCCTGAACGAAGTTGTCGAGATGGTTGAAAAAGTGGTATTCGGTAGGGGATCGGCAAATAGTGCAGCGTTTCGTTGCTGATCTGGATGTATGGATGATCGTTGTCGTGGGAAAGAATTGCACAATTCGTCGACTTTCTGGATGTACTTCTCCGCCGTCATTATTTCACTTGAATTCAAAAGGCTACGATGGATTAAACTAGCAGCAAATGACTGGACAGTATAGCCTTTTTTCGATGGAATTTCGGCTTGTTACGAGGATTATTTGCGGGCCAACCACTGAGCTGATCGTTGTTGGTCCTTACAGAGAGCTAATGCCTCATCGAAGGGCACAATGCGGTCGAGAAACGGATCGTTCTAGCGTGTCGACGATACCGCAAGATGGGGACTTCTCTGTGTCATTCAATTCGTGCAGCATCCATTTGTCGAGCTTCTTTGACATCAAAATTTTCTTTGGATTCTTCGAAACAGCTTGGACGTTTGCAGTGAGTCCTTCTGTAAATTCTCAAACAACTACGCGGGTATATTTTCTTGCAGGAGAGCTCCAATTTAACGTTGCCAATGGCAGAAGGAGGTCCGTGAACCATTCATTTCCAATATGGAATTCATACATTTTGCACTTTCGAAACAATTGTCAGTTGTAGACTGAGGATAGAAGGAAAATAACCAAGCTGGTATCCAGACATTGGAATGGCCTTGTCATAAGCTGAGACCTTATCGAGTTGTACATGTTCTGGCGCAAAGCATTTCTTACCATATCGCCACTTTCCGAATACATTTTACCTGAGGTGTAGATATGGGAAAGTTTCCTATTGATCTATTGATGTTACAAATTTCTGATAAAGCTTCTCATCACCTCTACTAGAATTAGGAGGTATGGAAATTCGGACTTTTGTAGAAGATATTCTCTGACTAGTTACGAGAGGAAGGTATTTCCACATAAAGCTATGCCTTTCAAGAAATCTTATTATCCAGTAGCTGAGCATTTGAATGATCCGTCTTTTGAAGTACCCTGTGTATCCCAACGTACGCTGTTTTTAATTAGTGTGTTGCTCGTCTAGATTCCTCTGCAATTCCGAGAAGTGTGCGAATCCAAATACTGAAATACATTTTTTCCAAGATGAACTGAGGCTAGTTCACTAGAATGGTTCTATGATTTAAGAACTAGGGGAACGGAATAGCAAAAGTCTGGCAATCGTCAGCAATATCTTTGACGTAAATCAAGGATTCAATCCAGTCGATTCCATCCAAGGAATATGTCATTTATTCTACAAATCGAATACCTTCAATGCGAGCTGATAATTCCATGAAGATTTTATGAGAACTTCAGAAGAACGCTAAGAAGTAGGCGATTAGTTCGCTAGAAAAAACACTACAGCGCTATTTAATTCATGCCATTATACCACACAACACCATTTTTAGTTTCCCTTTAAACACTTTGCCTCTAACAAAGTAAACCTGAGCTGCAAACCCGCATATCGTCAGAAGTTCGAATTCTAGTGCACAGCGCTCCTTTGCTTTCCTCGGTTTAATCCCAATATCAAAACGTAATGGGAGTATCCGACGTCCCAGTCGTGGTTGTATCGAAATAAAAATTTCTTGTCAGCCTCTCTGAGGTAACCAATGAAGCGAATGTGCAACAGTGACTCTCTTGGTGTTGACAAGTGGGCATCTCAAAGAGCGTATAATTGTGGTCGAGGACGAGTTTCCGGACAATCCATAGTGCAGAAGTAGTTAGATGTAGGTATCAGCTGGCATACAGCGAAACAGTATTTCAAAACCAATTTTTCTTTAACCTTTGTATCACTAAACAATTACTTTCGAGTTGTATTATTATCAGTATTTTTCCAAAATGAGTTGGGAAATCGTCTAACTGAACATTTACTTTTCTGGTGGTGGTCGCACAGCTTCCGAGGGTCTGCTTTATTGACATCGGCGATGGTCTCAAGTCATCTATAACCACTTTTCTGGCGTGGTTTATCTTCGTCGATTTATATTTTCCTCCTATGCAGAAAAAACATACTAACATGGAGTCGATTCGTGACGAAAAGATTTATCAATCATTTTGCTTTAGAAACCGGATATACAACTATAGCATGAAATATAGCAAATCCGTCCTCTAACACATGACACCCAGCATACGTTGAATACAATGGGTTAGATACGAAAATACTGGTAGATTATGAACCACTGTATTCCAGGAGGTAATAGTGTAATTACCATGACCAACTTTCTATTGACCTCGGCTTTGATAATTATTTCGATATCTTCTTAATAAGCGCACATGAGGTTGTCATTATATGTTATTTATTCACAACAGATGAGGTTCCGGCAGATTTCGGTTTTTTCATAACCTGGAAAGTTAACGTTGACTGCACTCTGTCCAACCAAATACTTCCAATAACCCCAGGAGAAAAACTACGGCACACATCTTTCAACAGTATTTGTTTAAATTTTGTATAACACGTTTTCACGTCTACTGTGTGGACCCCAGCACTTCTCACATTCGATTCGTTTCCATGCATCTATTGTCCATGGAGATCTTCCAGTTTTAACTTGTGGCTTCGGTTGCTGTTTGAGTATTTTCATTTCATTTTGGATCTCGTCGAACGCTGGTCGAGAAATTCTCCCTAGAGTGCTGAGATAGCCGGGCTGGAGCGTTCCCAATTGGACTGCAGAGAGTGATTTTTTCTCGGACAAGTCCGATAGCAATTTCCCAACCCAGAGAGATGAGAGGCTTGGTTGGCATGGAGCGAAATCGAACTAACACCATGCTTTTGGTGACCGACATCACTACCACTGTGCTATCCGCCCACTTTTCAATAGCATCGGATATGAAAAAGGTTTCTCATTTCGTTCTCTGTGAAACATTCGCCGTTCTCTGTGGCTCTTCCACTATGTATTCCATGTGGAGACCAACTGTACACTGCACAGCCCATGTGTATAGGTAATGAGCCACTAAATACTGTGTGGTATCTCGCGTGATAATGAGGCATCCTCTCTACGGTTAATTTTTCGATACTTAGAACTTATCCAAAATGCTTCGAAGGTTTTACACGCTGAGCTTTTAAATTCCTGTACAAGAACTATGGCCACTACTTCAAAATTTTCTCCGTTATGTGTCTATGACCAATGCACAGCTAGTGGAGCATTTTGTTCAACATGAAGCTTTCCGTCTAGATGTTTTTTTTATAAGAATACAGTGGCTCACCCGTTTCGCTAATGTATTCGCAGCACACTCTTTCCAAGAGATTAGATTAACCGTACCCAAACTCATGCAATCACTGCCTTTACCGTTAGGCATTTTATGCAATTTTACGTTGTACGTAGATAAGAACACCCGACTCGGTGCCCACCTTTTCGACTCAACGGTACTTCCTGCCCTAACGTATACGTCAGAAACCTGGTCGCTGCGTTAGCAGGATGAAAGCTTCAAACAAGTAAGGGAAGGGATCCAACGCTCCGACCGGCGTCAACGGTTAAAAATCAAAGGTGCTGTTCTGTACTCTAAACAGTCGAACATAAGGTGGGCCGCACACGTAATTCGTATGAAGGGCAACGGATGGACAAAAGCCGTTAGTGACTGGATTCCTTGGGATGTTAAACGCACTACAGGAATACCACCGACTCGATGGTCAGAGTTCTTCTCGAAAAGCCTAGAAGAAAGATATGATACTCGACTAGTCTCTAGAGCGATCAGAATCCACTGGGTTACTCCTGCAGGCGACAGGGAAAAATGAAAGATTTACAGGGGCCCGCTCGAGTCACTCGACGATCAACGAGACTACAGGTGATACAGGTGATACAGAGACAGTTATACTGGCGGTTACTAACTAGCTAACACACTGTGTCTTTGTGTATGTGTGTATGCGTGTGCATATGTGTCTGTGTATGCGTACGTGTGTGTGTGTGATGTATGTATGTGTGTGTGCGTGTGTGCTTCAACGGTGACTGATCAATTGGTTAATTAGTCATAGATCATAGGTGTCGATAAGATCGACCAATTATTAAGGTAGATGTAGTAGATCACTCAGTATACGACGCTCCTTTTATACATGTTAATAGCGTTATGTGTTTCAGATTCCTCTTAAACCTTTGCGTAATGCAAAAACCTTGGGTTCAAATTCAATCAAAATAGCAAACAAAACTTCGTCTCGATCCACTAAATAATCCGGGCGGGTGTATAGAGAACTTCCCCCTTGAAAAGTTCCTATCTATCTAAATAATAGTATTTGAAGTCCAAATATGGCCGCCTCGCACTCGCACATCAAACACCGCAATGTAACCTTTTCTAATCTTCTCGATCAATTATGTTCAATGTTCCAGGCACAATAGCGATTCAGGTTTGACTTCAGTAGCATAGCGACGATGGCTTAACCGAAGGAGGCGCAACCATGGAACAGTTTACTACTTCCTTGCGAAACAACGAAGCTAGTGACGTTTGATGTTTCAGGCAGTTAGGTACAGTCTATTGCGGTCCAGGACTAACAATCCAGATTAATCGCGGTTGCATACGCTCGCGGCTCCCGCAGCCGATATAAGCCAGGTGCCTTCAAAGGCGGAGACATTCCATCACTCACATTACCCCCGATCGGTAGCGAGGATAATCCGCTCCTCACAACCACATCCTCAATCATCCTCAACTCATTCTTAGTCATACTCATTCATTCTCCTTCAATCACATTCATTCACACATTCACATTCATCCTTCAGTAATCAGCAGATTATTGTATCTCGTTTCTCAGCTTGTCTACGGTGCGATGTCAGTAGTGGCGGGTGTTACCAAATGCGTTCTGTTTGCAACGCCATCGGTGGCATGTACCATTCCTCCCACAATGTACACGCAATGTGTACAATGCCGCTAAGTGGCCAACTTATGCTATGTATTCTGCTAAACCGCTATAGGCTTATCGGTTTTGTAGCCATTTATCATACTGGCCCTTGACCCTTAGGCAATGGTGGCACCCATCGATGCTCAAAGTTCACGTTGCTGACATAGCGTTATTCACGACCAGCCGCCTGACTGTGTTCCGTAGATAACTCATCATTCACTGTCCATAGCACCGCCAACGATCATGTAACTTACAGTCCTCATCGATCCACTGAAATGTTCCTCATCGCTATAATGTTGAAATCTTAGCTTGGCCGAAACACGGCCAGTCTGTAACCCTCACCACCTCAGCATACTGTCTCCATCTCCGCGGCATACAGTCTCCTCCCTCCGCCCCGGCATACTGTCTCCCTCAGCTTGCCGCGCCGGCCGGGAATACACGCGGCGCGGCATCACTTACGGCTAAGCAAAGGCTACTTCTTTGTAATCTCATTATTATTGTTAATATTGTATTAATGGTATAATAATGTTTGAATGCCATTGCCTCATTGTTAGCCTCACTTCACTACAGGCCATAGCACCTCAGGGCTCTAACTTGTGTCATTCCTCTACCTTTACTTCTGTATCGTTACTATCATGTTATTAGTAACTGCCACGACCGACTTTCTATTAACCTCGGCATTGATCAAGTGATTTTCTTCGTATTTTTGCGGAGCAAACGCGAGGTGTTATTATTCTTTGTTCACGATTAAGCTGACGTTTCGGCGGATTTCGCCTTCTTCAGAGCCTGGA